>JALPQD010000408.1:1852018-1989638 GCA_023101885.1 Typhlomys cinereus | reverse complement strand
AAGTGCTAGCTGAAGTGTTGGCTACGATCAACTCCCAGTTCTTTCTGCTGAAATAATGAAATTCTGTGTAAACAGGTGTCTTGTCTTGATGCTTGCTGTAAGCCTTCTAATGCTAAGGCCTGGGATGGAAAATCAAGTTCCCTTAACTCCTGATTTTCATACACAGTTTTTTAAATGCAAGTTATTGTAATTTATATGTATTTTTCATCTTTTACCAAGGATTACATCACGGCCAATACCAACAAATGAGACAGTTTGGTGCCATAAAACTTTTCGCCCTCAATGGGGTCCAGGTAGTTAATGTGTCCTCCACTCTTCTACTTAAATCCTTTCTAGTGAAAAATGGCTCCTTCATGTTTTTAAACAAAGCAATTCAATTTCCAGGCCATATTTAAGTTGCTCCCTCCATGATTTTCCTGTGGTCTTCCTGCCCAACTCTTCGCATCAGGCTGACTCATCAAACTAGAAGAAATTCTACCCACCTTCCACTAATCCTTCCAAGCTGTATGCTTAGCTGGTCCATTTCAATCCCGTCATGATTGCATTAAGATTGTCTACAACCAGAGTGAGGAGGGAGTGTCTTCAAGCAGACCCCCTTGACAATTAGGTAGTGTGTTGCTCTTAAGTCTTTCTCTTACAACTGGCCTTGCATGAAGAAAGCCGCAGTGAAAGGTTCATTAAGCCTTCACTGATACTACACCGGGAGATCACCTGCTTCTTGGTGAGCAATTTGTTTTGAACCTTCTCCCAGCTGTAGAGACCATTTGCTAGTGGGGATGAGATGGGAAATGTGAAGAAAAACTTGGCAGGTGGAAAGCTTCAGAGTCTTGGGGGTAGAAGGAAAGGATGTGATGGAGAAGGTCAGAGGGTAGACAGCTCCACTGGAGGAGGATGGGGAAGCCATCATGGCAGAGAAAGGCCTCGGGCTCGCCTGGACCAGGAGCCCTTGGAGAATAGTAGAGAGATGTATTTAAAGATTGAAAATTGAGTCCAGGTTTGCTGGGCGACCACCCCTGTTGGATTCTTTGCTGATATACAAGTGCTAGCATTTCCAATCAATATCTGTTCAACATTAAAGGATGCATTAGGTATTTAGAGAATAGACCGAGAAAAGGCTAAAATAAAATAGCTCAGGGGTAGAAAACATGTTTAGGATGCATGAGGCACTGGTTTCAATTTTCAGTACCAAATATGTACTTCTCCTCCTCCTTCCCTCCCCTCTGTCTCTCTGTAAGGCCCAAAGAAAAGCAATGTTTGGGCTCTTCCTGAAAACTGTCTGGATTCTCCTGAGCTGCTATGCTAGAAAACTTTAAAAGAAGTAGGGAACTTCTTTAGCCCAAGTTCAGTCGCAGCTAGCGTCAACTGGGGGAATGCGGAATGCAAAAGAAACAAGCACAACTTGCAATTTCATCAACTGCACAGACTTCGGTATACATTAGGAATGGATCTGCAGAAGTTCAGGTACCTTAGGAAAATGCACACAAGGAAACAGTTTGGCCCCAGTATAAATGGATCCCCAACTGCCTGACTCAGAAATGAACAGCACAGATCCTAAGAACTGGGGGGTTGGGGTTTTGCTGGGCCACTGTCAAATCTTCCCAAAGCCCTTCAGGAGTAGACACTATCATCCAGGGTGTCCTCGTAGAAGCCAGACTGCCGTCAAAAAAAAAGTATACTTTCCTTTCATTTAACTATTTAGGTTTTAGCTAAATTAAATGCAGCCAACAGCCACAAAGGAGAAAGCTCAGATTCTTCTGTTTTCTGCCAGTCTGTGCTTCCTTGAAAACAGACACTGAGCCATGGAAAATGTGGTTAAAAAAAAATTAACGTTCATATTGAAAGGAAAAACACCTTTCCTTTACGTTGGCTAGACTCACCTGGCAAGTTCAAGGCCAGCTGAGTGACGAGCTACTTGCACAAAAGCCAGCGGAGCTGTTGGTTGAGCTCAGCCAGCAGTGATTTAGAAGCAGCCAAAGGAGCAGAAAGAGTCTCGGCTTAAGACAGGCTTTGTCTTTGCTGTTAGACTAGATGAACTGAACTTCTTCAAGCTGACAGAAAAATATGTTATTCAAATAAGTGTTCAAAGAACTCTTCTCAAGAAAATATCCCAAAGCATGCAATTTTGGTGTAAATTATATTAATGCCTGGCACACAATGGGAGGAAATAGAAAGCCCTGGAAACTGTTCTTTTCGTCAAGGTCGAAAATGTTTGCTCCAAAATTTCCAAGTCCTTTGAGAAGCTGAACAGAGAAAGAGGCAGGAAATTGGGATGCCTAGCAGTTCTGGTCAGCCTTGAGTCTACTTGCTGTCCTTCCCTTGATTCAGGAGCCTGTGTCCAGGGGTGGGAAAGGACATGTGGCTGTAAGTAAAGGAGGAACTTCTACACTTAACTTTTGGGACTGGGTGGCTGGAGAGGTGGCTCAGGGCTTTTTAAGCCTCTGCCTTGCAGGCGGAAGGTCCTGAGTTCGGATCCTAGACCCCACATATAGACGCGGGGCGGAAGTGGGGGCGGCCTGCGTTTCTGGTCCTGATAGGACAGAGCTTGTGAATCCCGGGGCAGAGTAAACAAGGAAGAGGTAGAGGCGGTCCATGGTGGTTCCTGAATTCGCCTGTGGTTCTACACACACATACACACGCACACACGCACACGCACAATTGAATAAAAAAAAGCTTTTGGGGCAGATATGTCTCTATTTGAAAGCAGAACGAATGGCAGTTTGATTCTTTTTAATCCATCTTGATGGTCATCTGTCAGAAAAGTGAAGAAAGTTGCCGTTAAGTGGGAAGGTATCACACAGTCACAGGTCAGGAACTCCCACCTCCTTGTCCCAATGCCCAGGAAAGTTCGAGATGCTTCAGTTGGTAGAAAATGTCAGAGAAGTCTGCAACAGGGTTCCCCAGTGTGCAATTCCCTCTTCAACTCTGAGGCCCCTTTAAACTGTGAACAAGACGACCCTTGTTCTGGAAAATCTACCGGCCCTTGCCAACACACACACATACAAAAACACAACTGTTGGGCAAATCAATCTTTCCAGAGAAAATAGATTCCTTTCCAACTCAGTCAACTGTACTGTTATTTTTCCAGGATGAAGGGAAAACAAGATCCTTGTTTATCCTGTAGGGCCCATTTCAAAAGAAGGTCAGTTTAATGCCTTCATTCAAGAAAAAAAAAATCAAGAAAAAAGAAAAACCTCTCAAGAGTTGTTCAGCAGAGGACACTCGGCTCCTTTCAGCCTGAGAGGCGCACACTGAAGCTCTGTGCTTGTCCCTGTGGCCTGAGATCCACACGGACTGACTCTCCCCTGCTGCTCCCAAGGTTAGGAATGGAAAGGATGGGGGTGGGCAAAGTCTGGCGATGGGGGATTCAGTGCAGCTGGTCACCTTGCCCCTTTCTTGTTACTAGCCCGTGTATCCTCACATCACAGAGCCTAAACAGCAGAGCTTATGAATGAATGAAGCCTCAATTTTTGAGCCTCATTTTCTGTTTTTTATCATCTGACGGTGAGAAAACATGGAGTAAAAACATGATTGGTTCAGAAGCCAACACAGAATCTACACAGGACCCCATATTTGCCTAGTCCCCGACACTTCTCTAAAGTGTCCTGGTGTGTCTATCGCGTCCAAACCAAAGAGCTACAGTAACCTAGATGTGAAGGTTCCACCTTCTGGGTTCCTCGACAAGAAGTGTGTGCTGAGCCTGTTGCCTATGGGCATTTTCTACTGAAAATCTAGTGTGGAGGGGAGAAATCAAGCACAATTTAAAAACAGAAATCTCATTAAAAAATAATCTTGCATAACTGTTCCAAAAGTTAGAGATTCAAAGATTTGCAGTGGGCCTGAGAGAAGTCATATGGTTATTTATTTACTCTCCTACCCAGTCAGCATTCATTGGACTGCAAGCAGGATGGTCCATGATGTTTCAGAGAAAGGTAATGATTCCATTTGTTCCAAGCATTCCTGTTACTTGTCTTACTTAGTATATGGTTGCACCATTTATGTAATTGTGCTTCTTTCTTCTCGGCCTCATTCTGAATGGGTGTGAACAGAGCTATCTAGCCTGTTCACTAGATCATTCCAGTGCATGAGCAGAGCCAGTGGAAAAGCTGGCACCTTCTCTGCCATCTGGGCGTGCCTAGTATGGCTTGGATCCTCCCACATATCTGGAAGGATTAGGATTTGTTCTAAGATTAATATTATGCACCCCAAAGGTACAGAGGCAGGAAGTTTGTAGAGCCCTCAAGGTACAGTTGAAATTGTTCTTGGTTCAGGGGGCACTCTTAGGCCCCATAGTCGGCCCCAGACTTTTCCAGCGCAGAGACTGGTGGAGAAAGGAAGAGGTGTTTGCAAAGACAGCTTAGGCCTCATGCCTTCTCCCATAAAACCTCCATGTCTAATGACCGTCTTTGCGACAAACCTCTTCCTATCTGAGAGTGGTACAGAGAAACTTGTATATCCTCAGCCTGTACAAATGATGCAAGATGTAAAGAAAGTACATCTGACTTACATTTTTTAAAACTTTTTTATTTATTCATCGTATTACAGGGTACAGAAATCATCCTGGATTGTCCTTCTGGCTTCCAAGGACTTCCGCTCGAGGACTTCCGCTCGAGGACTTCCGCTCGAGGACTTCCGCTCGAGGACTTCCGCTCGAGGACTTCCGGGCTCCGCCCACCACGGCTGGAAGCTCAGGCCACCGCCTTCTTCGGCTGGTGTTTTCATGGGATCTGGGATCTGAACTCAGGACCTTCTGCTTGGGAGGCAAGGTCTTAACCCCTGAGCCATCTCTCCAGCCCATTACATTTGTTGAATGTATAATGTATGAAGTTTGTCTGCTCTCAACATGGCTCTTGCAAAATTAGATGTGCTCTAAATAGAAAACAATGAATTTGAAAAGTTAATATAAAATATATAAAATCTCTTATTTGTAGCTTTTATATTAATTTTGTGTTAATATGACAAGATTTAAATTTAAATTTCCTAAGTGCTTGCATTACATTTCTGTGAGAATACTGATGCAGCTTATTTGGTACAATTTAGAATTAATAATTAAGTAGTTAAAATGATAATTAAAGGGAAGAGTCGTTGATAACAACACCACCTATCTTTTATGGTACATCTGCTATGACTTGCACATCTACATGATTTTATTCAATGTAATAACATTTCTGAAAAGTACTAGTTACTAGTCCCAATGTACCTCAATTGTATTACTTGCTAGTAGTAGAACTTAAAGGTAAAGCCAGTATTTTCCGCAAAAAGCCACATGGCTTTCAGTCTAAAATGCCATGCATTCTTTGTTTTATTTTAAAAAGTCAGAATATTGTCATAAAGTAATCTGGAAAATCAAGGTTGTCTATTTTCTTAGTTCCTATCTGTAGCTTAAGAGTTGTGATAACTATATTGGAAAAAATGCAGAAAATAAGTGATTGAGACTGCTCAGCCCTAAATAGGACATCTAAGCAATCCACCCACCCCAAGGCTCAGGGAACATTGTGGAAGAAGGAGCAGCAAAACTGTAAGAGCCTAAAGTGGGGCAGGGACGTGGCCAAGGACTATCTTCTGAACATGACAGGGATGTGAATTCACTGCAGCTGTATATATTTCCACACGACCTCCAGAGCAATAGTCTTGTCACCATTTCCTCATGGAAGGGGAAAGAGCTCAAGAGACTCTATGCCTCCCTGAGAGACTGATGAGGACTAATGAAGATGGGGAGGAAATGAAACATGATTTCCTCCAAATAATCACTGATTTAGATTCATGCTCTAGCATGAAGTCAGGTACATGATATTAAAGGCAAATCAGAGAAAACCCAATGGGTCATATGTGCAGAAAGACTTGAAAATAAGAGAGAGTCTGGCAAAAAAGAAGTGTTATAATGGGATGAGAAGGAGGGATGGAACTGGGGATTAAGGTATGAACGTATGGTGGTTACTATATTCATGCATGCGACACTAAAAGAAGAAAAACATAGATACATAATTTGAAAGTTTTGAAAACAAAAAATGTTGATAACCAGAAAAATCAGTGTGTAATCTAGATAGGACTCATTTACCTTCCGAAGCAGCATAATTCTCTTCTCCTTCCTTGTATAACAAAAGTCCTTCATTTTGTCTCATAATTAAATTCACACCACATGTTTATTTGAAGTTTTAGTTTGTTTTTAAGAATCATCTATGTCCCAATATTATATTTATTAGAATAAACTTATCCTAGACTTCAGCATTGAAGTTTGATGGCATTTTATCATACTTAATAGATAAATTGAAGGAGTTGACATTATGCCATTAAATCTTCCCTGGAAAGAAGAAGGGATGTTTGAGCTCATTCATGTTTTTTGTCTGTGGTTCTTAGCAGAATCTTGCATTTTTCAGACAGTCCTTTGTGGTTCTGTTTATTTGGTAGCCTAACTACCTTGAAAGGTCGCTTAAATTACCCTTGAATTCCAGAGCCCCCCGCTTCTTACTCTCCAGTGTTGGAGTTCATGCGTACCCAGGTCCTCTGTATTACTGTTTAGATGAATCACCATATGTCTTTCGTTGTTATTGCAATTAGGAGTGGTATCTTGCTATTTCATAACATTTTACAATTGTTTGCTGCTCCTTTTAGTTCTTTTACAGTCCAATCATATGTTTATCTGCTAACTGCTTATTCTAAGATGATGGGTATATCATCAGTAAAAATGGACAATTTGTTCCTTTTTGCTTAGCTTACCTATCCCTCTCCTTCTGCATGGACCAGCATTTCTAACACAGGAAGTAGTTGTGACTGGCAGTGGCTTATCACTGAGAAAGCCTTGTCTCATTCTCTACTTTCACAGGAATACACTTTAGGTTTCTCCATTAAATGTAACATTTGCTGAGGGTGTCAGAATATAATGGAGCATCTCTTCAGAGAACTGAGGAAAGGTATTCTTTTCTCCTCAGTTTGCTAAGAGGCTCTTATTTTTAGAGTTATAAAGAAGCAAATACGTCTTCAAATGAAGTTATCAAGATTTCTAAAAAGTTAATTTCCTCATGCTCTGAATGATGTTGGCAAAATCCCTAATGATGAATTATTCATTGATAAAGCTGAATTATCTTATATCGTGCTGTTGAATTTTATTAACTAATATTTTAAAGCTTTTTATCTACATGAGTAAGGGAAAGCAGGTTGTGATTTTCATTCTTTTTTAATACTATGTTCATCTAAATTCATCAATTCTACAAAATGAGTGTGACAGCCTTTGTTCTTTATCTCTTTTGAAACAGGAGTTTGTTATTCCTCAAGAATTTAACAGAACACACCTATAAATCCTTTGAAGCCTTTAATAGTTTTGCAAGTAGAAGTGGTTGGTTCTGTTTCAATCACTTTAAAATGCATTGATTTGTCAAATGCATTCTGTATTTTGCATTTTATGTAGCCTTTCACAATTTTTAGTTCACAAAACTCACAGCATTCCAATTTTTTTAAAAGGGTACCAGGTTAGAGAGATGGCTTAGGAGTTAAGACTCTGCCCAGCAAGCACAAGGTCCTGAGTTTGGATCCCAGGTCCCACATTTAAAAAAAAAAAAAGGCAGAAACAGTGGCCTGCACTTCTCGCCCTGGTGGGCGGAGCCTGGGGAATCCCAGAGCAAAGCAAGAAGGAGGTAGACTCAATCTAGGATGATTCCCAAAGTCACCCTTGGGCCTCCACAGGGACACATAGTGCCCTCTGATACACACATATACACCACATACACACACACACACACACACACACACACACACACACACACGCACGCACGTGATAAATAAATAAGATGATAATTTGGAAACAAGTATGAATGTCTTATATGCTTCCTAGATGTGAATACATTTTTAAAAATAATAAAAATAAAAAAGTTATCTACTGATAGAGAATTTAAACATTGTAGAAAATTTCAAAGAAATATTAAAAAATCTATCTTCAATCCTATGTCATAGAATTAATCCTGTCATAAACATCTCTATGTATACACACAGCTAGAATTTTTATGACAGTTATCTCTTTATATGTAATTGTATGACAATTGTAATGTCATAAAAACTGACAGCAAATGCGCAGTATTTATTATTTGCCCATACCAATAGAAGAACGGTATACATACATAGAAGAAACTGGATGTTTAAATAGCCAAATGGTAAGACATATCATGGTGGACATATTTATATTATAATACCTCTGCCATTGGTTTTGTATATAACAGTTACAAGTCTCTTCCCCACTGGAATCTGCTCAAGGAGACTGGGAATCCTTTTTTGTGCGTCACTGAAGCCGTTCTGGTTTCCCTGGTTTCTGGTATCTATTCTGAGCTAAATAGGATGTTTATTGGATGAATGCATAAGTGAATGAATGTGCAAACATTGCTTTTAGAGTTATATACAATTTGCCTATACAATCCTCCCCAGGCCCTTACAAGGAAGAGAGTATCACCTCCATTTTACAGCTAAGAAATTTACTGAAATTGGCAGTAACTACTTGCCAAGGACTTAGAAAGCAGCCTGACAGATTGGGGCGTGGGCTCTGTCTAACTCCCACGCCTGCTTTCTTTCCACTGTACCACAGTAATAGGATGAAGAGCCTACACAGGAGAAAGCAAAAATGTAAAATGTCCAAAAAGAATACCTGCAGTCTGCAGTTCCTTCCTTGTCCTTTCAGGCAGAAGTCATTGCAACAGGAAGTTCTGATGGAGCCTTAACAAGCTTCCTGCCCTGTATCCCGACAACAGAGAGCCCTGGCTCTGCTGGGAATCGGCAGGCAGGAAAGGGATCACTTCAACAGAGACCCAGCAGGAGATGGCGAACGGGAGACCCTGCGACAAAGCAGCTCTGCTTCACTCCACTTAGCCCTGCTCAGAGAGCGGTTCCTACTTTGGAAGTGCCAATTAGGAAAAAGACTCTCAGTGGGCTCACCAATTAGAAGGAGGTTCTGTTCTTCTGGCTGACTTGCACACAGACCCCCTGGAACCGGTGTGAAGGAGTCTCAGCTGACCACAGTGCAGGACTGGAGGATGCATTGTCAGAGGGAAGCTGCCCCCAATGACGCCCCTGCTGGGGAGAAGCACCCGGTAGATCTGGCCTTCACATCACTCCCTTTATTTAAGGGCATTTTACCAAGTCATTAGAACAGATCATGGTTAGTCTGAGAACACCTGCCATTTATGATTAACAAAGATGTCAATCGAAAGGACTGCAATCCGGTCAGAGAAAGGAGGTGAATTCAGATGCCTGGACTGGTGAGATGGCCCAGAAGTTAAGGTTTGGTTTCCTAGGCAAAAGGACCTGAGTTCTGATCCCCAGATCCCATGCAAATATGTCTGGTGGATGTAACAGCGGCTGGCAATTCCAGGCTGGAAGGCAGAGCCTGGGAAACCCCAGAGCAAAGCAATAAGGAGATAGAGCAATCCAGGATGATTCCTGATGTCACCTTTGGGTCTCCTTAGGAACACACATTCAAGTGCTCTCTTGTACACATGACAGTACACATATGTACACACACATACACACACACTGGAGTGCAAAAATAAATATAATGTAAAAAGAAAGGATTCTATTTGTCTATTGCCAGTTCCCCAAGGACACATGTATACCTAAAAATAGAGTGTTAAAAAAAAACACAAGCGAAAGCCGCATGCATCATTTTGGTATCTAGTCTCTGTATATGTGTGTGGGTGAGGAGGCGCCCATCAGAGGACACCTCGAGCGTGGTTCCTCAAATGCCATCCATGTCTTTTTTTTTAAGGACTGGTTCTGTAATTCTGTCCATTTCTGTCACTCTATCCAAATTCTGGCCAAGAATTTGCAAAGCAGTCCGGGCTGGCGGACCAACAAGTCCCCAAAATGCACTTGTCTTTATGTCCTCAGCACTGAGATTGCAACTATGTACTACCATGTCGGCGTTTTATCATCAACGAAGCCTGGGGATTGATCTCCCAGGATCCTGTTTGCAAGGATCTGAGAAGTATCCCTGCCACATGTTCTTATTTTTTAAAGATTTTTGTTGAGGTACAACATATACACAGAAAGATGCAGAAAGTGAACAGTCCTACACATTTTCACACACACACACACACACACACACACACACACACACACACACACACACACAAATGCACCAGTATAACCAGCACCCAAGTCAAGACACAGAATGCTTGCTAGCACCCCAGAACTCTGCTCTTCTTCCTGTCACTGTTCTCACGGTAGCCACAGCTCTGACTTTGGATAATGCAGGTCTTTACCTGGGACTGAATGTAGTATAAAATGGAGCCACTGGGTGCATAATCTTTCCTGTCTGTCACTCTCCTATTTGTGGGATTGGTACATGTTCTTGGCAGTAGCAGTGGTTCATTCATTCTCATTGCTATACAGATACCCCTATGGAATGTACCACAAAGAACTTAATTTAATCTGCTGTCCGTGGACATTCAGTTCCTTTTCAGTTTGGGACTGATATGAATAGTTGTCGACTTATTTGATCGTTCTTAACATAGTCCTACAAAAACCACGCCAAATATGAATGTGAAATTCAAGGGGCTAATAAATTACCACGACCAGAGGAAACAAAAATAACTGAAAGGCTTTTTCTTGCTCTGAAACATACTGTATAAATCAATTAGGTATTGTGTAAGGCAATTATGTACAATTCCTGCAAAAAAGCCAACTCAGTCAAAGTCGCAGGAAGACATCATCACAGGAATTCTGGCATATGTGATTCTAGAAACGGCTGATTGGTTTCAGCTCATCCCTTTAGCGAAGCATGGTACCCTTTTTGTGACATGACAGGGTCATACCCTTAGGACTAATGTAAACTCTGCTGTTGACGTTAGAGTCTCCACGAAAGGAAATTCAGCAGAGTCTTGCCTATGCTGAGGTCCAGTCATGATTCACTGTCACAGTTACTAACACATAGGAACTCCTGACTGAGCTGAGTGTCTCCCACTGTCCGCCCCACACAGCCAAGTCTCAGCTTCACAGGATGCCCGACATGTGACCAGGAAGGCCGTGGGAGGAAATCCAGCCTTGAGGTGGGAGGAATTCTATTAATATCCACGGCTTCAAAGTTCCCTGTCTCTAGAGTACTTGGAGCATCTTTTTGGAAGAGCCAACGTTTGTGACTCATGCATGCAGAGAACTGTTGCTTTAGAGATGGGTCTTTATTAATGTGCTCAAGAAATTGATGAGCTAATCAAGGCACGCTCTTCTCTAGACACCATTTGACGTCTTGGCTGTGAGACTTGTAGGGTGTCCTTGTGCAGGAACAACTTGCTTTCATCCTAGAGTTTCTTGGCTTTTGAATTGCAGATTCCCCTGGCTGTCTGGAGATCGAGTCTCTGGATGCTGCTTGGAGCAGCAGCAGATAAAGTGCATGGAGCTACAAAGGAAACCGAACATGTCAAAATACGTCATCCAAATTGTAAAAGAAAAACCAGACTTGTGTCATGGTAGCTCTATGGGTGCTTATTATTGACATAGTCTACAGCCAGGTCACATCAAGGATAATTGTTCCATTAGAGTGCTCACAAAAGCACTCACAAAATTCAAAGATTTCTGCAGTGCTGTGATGTAATATTAAAATGTTTCATTTCTGATGGTGCCAGTCACGAATGCTGCTAATGCTTCTGTAGTTTGCTAACTATCTAGATTCATTGCTACAAAAACATTTTTGCTGGGGGTTAGTAAAAACTTAGATATGCCTCCCTTTATTCCCATCTCAGTTCACAAGAGCCCAGAATCCTGCTCCTGCCCAGATGCCTTAAAGATGCTTCCTGAGCTAAGTGCACAGATGCCCACTCAGCCCAAGGTTTTGGCTCCCTGAAGTTGTTTCCTTTTCTTTGTTGTGAGATCACATTATTCTTTATTCCTTCTGATACATAGTCTTAGAAGGACGCTTGTGGACTTGTCTTGGTAACTTTGTATGAGTGGAGTGTGTTATTTTTAAATGAATACCTGAGTGAATGGCTACCTTGTCTATTGCATTAGCAAAGATGGAGCTCTGACACAGCTGAACCGACTGCTGATGCTAGTTGGTCCCTACCCTTCTTTAGCTCCCATCCTCAACTGGGTTTCATGGCTTCAGTCTTGAGATATCCACCCTGGAATCTACAGCACCCCTTCCTGGCCTGAAAGAAAGTATGGGGAGGCTAGCTGGAATACCACCGACCCTGAGCCTGGCATAATGGATGAAAGCATCCTCAAAAGCTGCAGTGGACCAGTGAGTAGGCTGAGTGGGCAGGTGTGGCCGCTGAGTCACAGGGCAAATGCCTGGAAGCTTACTGACCCCACGGCGCCCACATCCAGCTTCCCATTTCCTGCCATAGCATCCGCCCTCGCTACTCATGCTCTGAGGCTTCCAGAGATTCGTTATGGAATAACTTCTTTAATTGGCATCTGTGTAAACTTTTGAAATACGCCAGCTGAGAAAGAGAAACAAAGAAATGGAGGAGGATGCAGACGGGCTTTGACCTTTCTGTGTGGCTGCAGGACAGTACTTTCTAGAAAGATGCTATTAGTACTTCCAGAAAAGCCAGGCAGTACTGAGAACCCCAGGGATAGGGCTCACGACAGCTTTCTTTTACTTTTTTCTTTTCTTTTCTTTCTTTCGTTGTGTGTGTGTAAGCTCTCATGTGTGTGAGTGTGTGTTTTGCATGTGGGAGTGTGTACGAAATAGCATTTGAGTGTGCCTTCCTGTGGAGGTCCAAGGTTGACACAGGGAAGGACAATGAATTGCTTTACCTGTTTGTGGCTTGGCTTGGGAGTTTCCTAGGTTTCATCTTCCAGGGCCGTAGTTGCGGACCTCTGCCATATCCACCAGGCATTTTTTGTGTGGGATGTGGGGATCGGAAGTCAAGTCCTTTTACTTCCAAGGTAAAGGCTTTAAACACTGAGCCTTCTCCCCAGCCCATCACTTTGCTCTCTAAAGCAATGCTATGAGATACATACAGAGAGTAATGTCAGTAAAGTGTAGTCACACATCTATCAGCTCATATAGTTATACATTTTCATGTTTGTGTGACCAGACATGCTCTTAACACATACTTTCCTCCTAGCCACAAGACATCTGAAAACTCAAGACAAGATAAGAGAGAGGACATCAAAACTCAGGGTAGGAAGTTCTTAGAAGGCTCAGCAGGCTCTACTCGATGCTTCCAAACTCTGTTGCCAAGCAACCTTCTAGGATCTGAGGAAGAACGCTTCTTTAGATGAAGGCTAAAAACGTCAAAGGAAAGTAGGGGACAGTGTTTTCTTGACCCCAAATTAGACTGGGGGTTCAGACATCTGCATATTTCTTTATGGATAATGTCAAAAAAGAAAAATAAACAAATTAGGTTGCTTTAGTTTACGCAGGGTAAATCTTTATTGACTGGTGGATGACATCACTGGTCTCAGTGCAGGGTTGTCAATCAGGTGGCCCATCCGGTCAAATAGTCTTGGGGAGCAGCTTCTCCTAACCACTTACACCATGACTAACTATGAGGGGCCATGCTGGGAAACTTCATTGTATTTACTTTCCATGAAGGGAGGGAGGGAAGGAGAGAGAGAGAGAGAGAGAGAGAGAGAGAGAGAAGGGAGGGAGGGAGGGAGGAGAGAGAGAGAGAGAGAGGGAAGAGAGAGAGAGGAGAGAGAGGGAGGGAGGAGGGAGAGAGGAGGAAAGGAAGGAAGGAAGGAAGGAAGGAAGAGGAGGAAGGAGGAAGGAAGGAAGGAAGGAAGGAAGGAAGGAAGGAAGGCAGGAAGGGAGGAGGAGAGGGAAGGGAGGGGAGGGAGAGAGGGAGGGAGGGAGGGAAGGAGGGGAAAGGAAGGAGGGAAGAAAGAAGGAAGGAGGGAGGAGAGGGGAGGGAGGAGGATGGAAGGAAGGAAGGAAGAAAAGAAAGAAAAAAGAAAGAAAGAAAGAAAAAAAAGAAAGAAAGAAAAGAAAAGAAAAGAAGAAAAGGAAAGAAAAAGAAAAGAAAGAAAGAAAGAAGAAAAGAAAAAAGAAAGAAAGAAAGAAAGAAAGAAAGAAAGAAAGAAAGAAAGAAAGAAAGAAAGAAAGAAAGAAAGAAAGAAAAAGAAAAGAGAAGCTTTAAGAAGAGAAAGGAGATTTCCTGAAGTCCCTGCATGCTGGCGAGCCTGTCAAGGAGACATGCTTGGTCAGTGTACCCATGCTTGCTTTTCTTCCATTTTTCTCCATTCTCCAGCAAGGAAAGAGAGAATTGCTGGGGACTCCAGCTGGCCCGTCACCTCCGAAGGGCTGTGAGGGACCGTGTGGTTCCCCCAGAGAAATCAGCTCTAGAACTCTAGGATCTATAATGGTAAAACTTTCAAAGATGTAACAACATCAAGGATCTTTTTCTATTTTCAGGTGTATGTGTTTCGGGAGTGCTACATATATGGGGGGGGTGTGGATGTACGTGCCTGTATGTGGAGACCTGTGGCGGGTATCTGTCAGGAATCATCCTTGATGGCTCATCTGCTTTTATTCTTTTTGTGGCAGGATCTCTAATCAAACCCAGAGCTCGATGATAGCGTTAGTGTCATGGTTTGAAATGTAAGTTGCCCTCCACAGGCTCTTGTGTTTAACTCTTTCCTTGTTTCGGACCATCACGGCACCTTTAAGAGGTGGAGCCTTGCTGGAGGAAGGCAGTCACAGGGGGTGGGCCTTGAGGTTGATTAACTCCACCTTACTTCCAGAAGGCGTCTGTTCTTGCAGTTGACAGTTTAGGGGCTCAGCCTCCTGGGTGGACGTGACTTAGGCTGCCTCCAGCTTCTGCTGCCAACTCTGCCTTTTCCACAATACAAGACTGTATCTCCCCTCTGGAACCAAAAGCTGAACACATTTCCCTTTCTTCCCTTAAGTTTCTCGAGTTTGAGTAGTGCTTCACAGCAACAGAGAGGAGTAACTGCTACCGTCAGGTTGGCTAACCAGCTTGCTCTGGGTATTCCCAGTCTCCACCTTCTGAGGCTGGAATTACAGCTGGGCTGGGCTACTCACCCAGCACTTTTATTGGAGTGGCAGGGGGTGGGGGTGGGGTCCAAACTCTGATCTTTTTGCTTTCCCAGCAACTGCCTTAACCACTGAGCTATCTCCCTAGTCCTAAGCGAAGTACCTTGAGATAAAGAGATCTTCTAGAATTATCTATGGCAGAGGGTCACTTAACAGGTCAGAGGAGGGAAGAGGCAGAAAGTGGGGAGCATGCCCCAGAGGTCAAGGAATTCTAGGCAGTTGTCAGAAGCTGGTAGCGGCCAGACACGATTCTCCCAGAGACTGCAGGGAGCATGGCCAACAGACCCTTTGACTTTCCCAGCCTCTAGAAATGTGGGCCAATCAAGGATGTGGTGACTTGTCCATCACAAATAGGAACCAGTTCAGGGGTTAATATCTACTAGTCCATAGCTTAAGTGTGGCACAAGCACATGTTCTGTCTGAAACCTTATTATGTACAGTGTGTGTGCAGGTGGCCCCCACGTGGCTCTGTTCTTTGTCAATAGGATGATTGGCCAACTGAAGTCAGTTACTAAGAGGCAAAGGAAAGACGCAAACTCAGGTCTGACTAATACCAGAAACGATGAATGGAATACTACACTGCCAATTGCAACATTTTGCACCAGGATTCCCTAATTCCAAATGATGATCCATCCACTGACTGATACTAATTGCTGAAGCCAGATATATTCCTGGCCCTTCTATCCTTTCACATTTGGGTATCTCTTGGTTATGAGCACTAGTTTAAAAACATGTTATACAGAGCTGGAAAGATGCCTCAGTGGTTAAGACTCTGCCTCGCAAACAAAAGGTCCTGAGTTTGGATCTCGGGTCCCATGAAAAACCATAAGGTGGAAATGGCAGTGGCCTGCACTTCCAGCCCTGGAGGGTGGAGAGCAAAGCAGGAAGGAGGCAGAAGCAATCCAGAATGATTCCTGAAGTCACCCTTGGTCCTCCAGATAGACACACAGTGTCCTTTGACAGACAGACACACACACACACACACACACACACATGATAGATAGATAGATAGATAGATAGATAGATAGATAGATAGATAGATGATAGATATAGACAGATAGATAGATAGATAGATAGATAGATAGATAGATAGATAGATAGATAGATAGATATTAAATTAAAAAATATAGAAGTTTATTTTTGAAAAAAAATGTTGTACAAACTACTGGTCCATTTCTTGAAAGAGGACGCTGAGACATGGGGAGTCGTATCATTGATTGAATTAATTCCACAGAGCTGAGCCCTATTGAAACACTACTTTCAAGAAGAGCAAAATCTTGGTTAAGTCAGTATGGCAACGCTGACACGTTTCTCTTCTTCATGGCAGCTTTTATTTTGTGGAATATCTGTACCGTTCTCGGTCTTCGGTATTAATATACCACTAGAGAGCACAGAGCAGCCGGGGCTTCGTCTCCGAGGTAATAAACCTGTAAGCGATTCCTGTCTGAGATGAAGCTTATGCTCTTCGGCAAGCAAGTCGCGTGCATCTTCCTGGCCTAACAATGAGCACTTCTCTCTGCATCAGAAACAGCAGGTCACAAAAGCCAATCTCATCTGCATCTTTACAATGCTGTTTATTTTCTGCTAGCGTGCAAGAGATGGAATGGATAATCAAGGAGGCAAATTGGGTTCCAGTGAGGACTGGTTCTGCCTTAGAACGCTTTGTGAATCCTAGCTGAATGCCTCTGATTTATCGTTAAGCCCTCCAAAGCCATTTATTTAGGGCCAGCTTTTCAATGATAGGGCATCCAGCATATAACCATCGTGTGCTGGTTATTGGGAATTAGAAATAAACTTATGGAGTGGCACCACTGGGTTTGCAGGAGATCACAGGAGGGTGTCAGCAAGCAGCAAGATATAATGCTGTGGGTGTCTGTGACCAGGGAGAGGAGAGAGACAGAGAGAGAGAGAGACAGACACAGAGAGAGAAAGAGAGAGAGCAGAAAAATAGGGAAAGCTGTTCTGCCCTGCTCCCCGACATCACTTCTGTGGTTTCTTCTTCAGATTCCATTACCTCCCACTCCCACAATTCCTTTCACCACCTCCCCCCACCACAGATTTTTAATACTGCTCCCACCCACTCCACCACTCCCTCTTCCTCAAGGAGGTATTGTAAGAGAAACCAGAAGCAGGGGTGGAAGGGGGATTGAATCCACACGGGTTTGCAACAGCGGGTTAGCGGTTAATTCAGCTGCATTAGGGACACAGTTGTGTTAAGAAAAGGGCAGTCACAGGTTGTCTAATGAGACTTTAGTTGACCCATAAAAACCTAAATTACTTCAGGAACTGTGAATCATCACCTTGTACTCAGAGCCCCAGCCACTTGAAGGTACTCTAGAACAGTCTGTCCACCTCCTACATGGCACATATTAGGCCCAGAGAAAGCAGGCGAAGGGGCTGTTGGTAAATGGTTTCTGAGATTACCAATGTGTGCACCTTGTAATCCAGCCTTTACATACTGATGATTCTAACAGGGCAGAAAAATGATACCATAGTAGATAGATATCATGGTTTGAATCCTACCTGGTGTTAATGTCTGGGAAGGTTGTGGCATCTTTGAGAGGTAATGCCTTGCTGGAGGAAGGCAAGTCACAGGCATGAAGCTTGAGGTTTGGTAGCCCAGCCCTGCTTCCTCTTGTCTTCTTGTTCTCTCTGTCGCTAATGGTTACAGTGATCTGGATCAGTCTTCTGCTTCTAGTCGCGCCTTCACTATATGATTCTTGATATAGTGGACTACATCTCCCCTGGAACCATAAGCCAAATAAATTGTCTTTTCTCCCCCTTTCTGTTTGTGCATGAGCATGAGTACTATTTCACAGCAAACGTAGACTGACTGCAATAGTAGATAAATATGTAAAAATGTATTCATTAGAAGACACTTCCTTGCAGTTAAGAAAAACCTCATAGTAAAGGACCAGTAATAGGAAATTTCTAGCATAAAGACATTTCCAGTAACAAGAAGTACTTAAAGAAAGCATGGAACAGTATGAATGACGACACAGATTAAGTGACAAAGGCCAGCTGCAGAGAAAGTCATGCAGTGCTATGAGACTAACTTTAAATGACAAAGGTTTAGTGTTCTCAAAAGAGTTCCCTGATGATTAGTTTTACTGTCCACCTGACACTTGAAGGACTGAGCTTTTAGACACATCTATGAGGAACTCTCTAGTTAAGGCAAGTATGTAAGAGATTATCTTCATTGCATGATTGATGTGAAAGACCCAGTCCATAGTGGGTGGGACTGCGCCCTGAGGAGATGAACAAAGAAGGAGAAGGCCAACTTGGTCATTGGCAAACTGACAAGCTAGGATGGAGTATTGGTTCTTGCTTCTCTGCTATGCTGTGGGTATGATTCAACTCCCTCCCTCATTCCTGATGCTGGTATAGCTCTAACCATGATAATCGACTGTAACCTGAAACAAAAGCATGAAGAAATCCCTTGTTCCACTAAATTGTTTAGATCATGTATTCATTATCGGAATGGAACTGTGAAACAAGACAAGCAGCATCACGAGGATGTCGTCGGAAGCTTAAGGAGGCTCGTCAGTGTATCTACAATGCAATGAAAGTTGGGGCTTTATGCCAGGTTGGTTTCAACTTGGCCAGCCTTGAAATAAAGGGCAAATTTCATGATGCGCGCTGGATTACCTGAACTCCTACTACCCTGGTAATCCTCATGGAGAGGGAAAAATATTCTTTTACTGTTCAGAGAGATCCTGAAAGTTCCGTGGGCTGTAAGATCAAAGTGTGGAATGAAGGGAAGCATCTAGGATTTTTCTTTGACAATACATATGTCTGCATCTCATCCTGGACCTACAGAATCTTAATTTTCAGAAAACTGGGGATGGAGGATGGCGAGGAAAAGCCAAGTGCATAAAATCACTGAGGAGATGCGGCCACTCCTTCTTCCTTTTTTAAGAACTCAATTGAAAATCACTGTCTTTAAAGTCTGTTATCCAGAGGCAGCTGGCGACGCACCAGATCTTGGTCCATGGACCTTGGCACAAACCACTTCATTTCACTCTCCCAACACCTTACAAGGGAGGTGTTAATTGGTTTCACCTTTTCAAGAGATGTGAATACACAGACTAAGAATCATTGTGACTAGTTGTAGTGCAGTCAGGATTAAAGATTTAGCAGCTCTAGCTTCGTCGTCCACATGCAGTGATGAAAACCAGAGGTAGCAAAATGAAAAGAAAAAAAAGTCAGGCTCAAGAATTCAAGGACATTTGCAGATGCACATTTCTCATTTCTCCTGTCCTTCGGAGGCGTTCTAAAGAAAGCTGTTCTGTTTCTCTGATCTCATCCACAGCTGCATCCAGACTACCCAGTTTCCCTTATCCTTTGAACTGCTCAGTGTACCTGCAGAAATGGATCTGCTCTGCTATGCCTTTGCCTCCGTTCCTCCCCTGCCAAGGAGACAGCCTCTTTTCCCAAGCAGAGCACCGTGTTACTGTCCCATTACACTGCAGCAGCACAGACAGAATCTGCAGGATGTCTCATTCTTCCTGACCATGCTCCTAGCAAGAGCCTCTTACCAGAGCTGTCTGCAAAATTAGCCTTGTTGAGCACTGGCTTGCTTCTGAAATCACTTCTCCGGGGGAGGAGGTGAAGGAAGCAGGCGTGGAAGTGTTCTTTTCTCTAACAAAGACTTGTTCTCAGTTTAAAAAACGTGGTAATTAAATCTTTACTTGCCTCCAAGAATTATGTTAGAGGAATAAAATATCCTTAGATATAAAGGTCCAGTGTTGACATTCTGTTACAGTGTCTTCAATCTATTCTTTTAAGCTTTTGGGCATTTGGTGTCACATTTTGTAAAATGGGATCACTAATTACTTTCCTACATTTGTTTTTATTTTTTTTATTATTTCACACATAAATACAGTGAAATTATGACATTTTCACACCTTATCCCAATCCCACCACCCTTCCTTTTCCCTTTACAACCCTTCTCTCCCTAAGGCGCCCTCCTATTTCCATGCCTATTTGCATACGTGACCCACTGGGTTTCCTGTTTTGCTTTTGAAGGCATGTGTTGAATGCTTGCTGAAGCACGAGTCATATAGCAGTAGGTATACCATTGAGAAATATATCTTCCACCCCTCCTCCCCCATCAGCATGACCCCTCATCAGTCTGTCAGGGGTCTCTTGAGATTCTTCCTTTTCCATGGTAAAATGTTGACAGGACAATTCCATGTATGTCTTGTGGAAATATACGTAGTTATAGCAAATTTATGGATGCAACAACCCTGTCACGTCCAGAAGATAATGTCCAGAAGAACTGCCCCACTTCGAGGCTCTTACGATTATTTACCACTTCCTCTTCTGACGGGGATGAAATGGGGGTGTAGTCTAGGTGTCCTGTTAGGAGTCAAGCAGTTCGTTGTCATTTGTTTCCTGCACTTTGCCCATATTGTCCTACTTCTTAACTTTTCATAATTTATTCTGTATGTTTAAATAATAACCCAGGTCTTCTGGATTCATGTCCATGGAGGCCATCCATCCATCCATCCATCCATCCATGATTCATTCATTCATTCAACATGCATTGCATCAAAGATGTGAAAACACATGTATGGACAGACAGGCAGACACACAGACAGATAGAGAGACAGACAGACAGACACACACACAGGGGGACAGAAAAGGAAAGATACACTGCACTTTGGGAAAGGGCACTGAGGAGAAGAAAAGACAAGTTCACAAAATGAGTGGGATTTACAGTATTCTATAACCCTACATTCTGATATTTCCATTGTACTCCAATTCTTCTGAAGGTAATAATATCAGTATTTCCTTAAAGACAGAACCATCTTTATTCCTCTACGATATAAACTTTCTCTTCTGTTCTCTCTCCCACAGGTCCCTATGTTAAAAAAAAAAATAATGGTGAAAGGTGGGCAAGGTTTTCAAACCAGGGCTATATCCTCAAATACAGATGTAGGAAAATAAACCTTACCGTGCTTTAGATCCAAGTCTGTTAAGATTGCTGTAACAATTACTCTTAACTATTGCTGTGAAAGAGCACCCAAAGTCAAGCAATTTAAGGAAGAAAGAGATTTATTCAGCTTATGGTTCCTGAGAGGAGATACAGTTTTTCAAAGTGGAGGTGGCATGGCTGGCTAGCTAAAGCTGGAGGAGGCTACGTCACTGCAGACATCTTGGAAGCTGAGAGCTGCAGACTGCTTGCTGCAAAGGCACATTTCTCCTGGAGGTAGGGTAGGACTAATCCGCCTCAAGGCCCACCCCTTGTGACAGCCTTCCTCCAGCAAGGCTCCACCTCTCTAGGTGCCATGACCTTGCCAAACACAAGAGACTGTGAGGGACACATTTCAAACTATGACAATTACCATAGGTATTTGCATGCCACATATAAAACGAAGGTTTTATACAGCTAGGAAAAGGATTTTAAAGATAATGCACTGTGTGCACATTGGTATAAGAACATAACACTTTGGATTTGTAAGTGCTTCTCTATGTGCAGTTGGATTTATCTCAGAAGTACATGGAGAAGGTACTAGGAGTGAGCAGGGATCATGGATGCACTGCCCCAATTTATAAATGAGAGGAGTGGAAGAAACATCTGGCAAGAAGGCCTCGTGGATCCCAGTGCAAACTCGTCTTCTCTATCTGCAGATTACCGAGCACCAAACATCTTCATTGTCATTCAGATATGGAGAGTTTATTGCTGATGATTCTAGAAATAACTCATTCATCCATGCATTCATCTCACAAGCACTAACTTGGAAAAGTAGAAAATGCCCAGAGACAAGACAGAAGCAGAAGTGATGAGCCAAAACCTCCTTTCCGTTGTGTCTTGAAAGCTAGTTCAGTGGCAGGTCTTTATCCGAGATGACCTGAAATAGCCGAAGTGTTTTACTTGAGGGGTGTGGGAGGATTTGCCGTTGATTTCACTGGGCAGCAGCCCATCTGCGTACAGTGGCTAGAATGGGCGATGCCCTGATGTGGAAATTCTTATCAGACTAGACTGGCAACGCGCAGGTGAGAGATGGCAGAGGTTGTGGCAGTCGTGACAGGCAAAATGACAGGGTCAGAGGAAGACGCGAGCTCAGCGTTCTTTCCCAATGGATTTCTCCCAAGCAGCGGCAGATATTTAAATGTTTTCTACAGGAAAAGCCTTCCAAGCTCCCTTGGTGACCGGTGTGACCCTGTCCCAGCCACATTCAGGAACGAAAGAAGAAAGCACAAGTCCCCTTCCAGGGAGCCTATGTAGAAGCCGGGAAATGTCCCGGAGCAGGCGCTGGGCATCGGCACCGCGTCACCGTCTGCCCAGTGTCCTGCTGCTCTGGCTGGCCACGTTCCTGCTTGGCGGAGCAAGGTCAAGAGTCTCGGTGCCCACGCCCAGCGCTGCCACCGCGGCCAGGCGCTCCCCATCCCGGGGCAGCCTGAGGCAGGCCCCAGCGGGGGCGGGGCTTGGGCGAGGTAGCCCCGCCCCCGTCACTTCTGCAGTCCTGTTGGTCAATGTACCTGCCACTCAGCCGCCCCCAGCGTGGGACCCAAGGCCGGATCTGTATCTCCTGCGTGCATGGGGCTCTGGATTGTGTTCCAGTGGCTGTAGCTTCCCCAACTATCACCATTGCCTTAAGCCTCTCTCGTGCCAGTCTTGCTCTGAGCGGCGGCAGGCGAGGGCCACAGGCAGATTTTGAAAAAGAGAGATTCATAATGATGTGGCAGGATTTTAAAATAATGACTTTGCAGTCATGTGGCCGTGTCGGCGTGGCACCAGACAAACCTGTGTCTATGGTGGTTCGGTCGCATTAGTTCAGTTATGCTGTTCTGAACTTTTTTCCTATCCGTGAAATGGACAAGAGACAGCTTCCAGGTAGAGCTCATGGTAAAAAAAAAAAAAAAAAAGTGAAAAGTAGCGTTAAAAGTTAGGCCTTGGATGGTCTCAGTCGCTTGGGGATAGTGGTGTGTGTGTGTGTGTGTGTGTGTGTGTGTGTGTGTGTGTGTGATATTCTGACTTATGTTGTGGGACTCAGCCAAACTAGTGATTCCAGAGGTCCAGAAAACTGAAGAAATCTGACACGTATTCAAGAAGTCTCCTGAATCCTCACACAGTAGAAACACTCTAGATAGATACAATAAACATCATTTCCAACATGGTCACTCTCAAAAGTGTAGTAACAGTTATTTGCCAGGAAATATGCTACATTTTTGATATGTATTAAATCATTTAATCTTCAGACACCTGTGAGATAAAATTTTAGCATGTAAGTCCCATTCTGTAGGTAAAGAAACAGGCTCAGAGAGTGTAAAAAAATCTATTAAAAGATTAACAGACTAAAAAGCATGAGAGGCACTATATTTCTAGGCAACCTAGGTAATAAAACCTCACACACTATAATTTTATTATAGAAAAATTATACTTTGAGAAATAATATTCTTTGCACCATGGTCCTCAAGATATCTCTGACTTTTTAATTAAAGTTATGAAAGCAAAGGAGAATAAAATAATGCAAAGAGGAAGTGAAGTCCCAAGTTATAGACAGGGGTTTGTTGGAGATGCAGGTTATGGGTGCTATGCATGGAATTCCATTTGAGTGCTGGGGACCATCACCCCCGGAAGGTCCCACAGAATAGTCCACTGTGGAGGCGTGACTGAAAGACAGGAATGCAGTGGTCATCTTGTCTCAGCACACAGACAGCTCCCAGGAGATGCATGGCTTGCCTCCTCATGATAATTACAAAGGCTTCCTGAGAAAGTGATAATATTCAGGTTACCTCATAGTCACAAGAACATGATGACTGCAGACCCCATAGTTACAAGAACTTAGTGACTGCAGACCACCATGTGCTTTGGCCGGCAGGTGTTACAAGATGAGAAGAAAGACAGATCAGCAAAAGCTGACAGGTCAAAGGAGACCAGGGGCTTAAACTGAAGGCTGGACTATATGAAATACTCAAGGGCTTCGTCCCCCCTCAAGAAGTAAGGTTAATACCTTCGAGGAAAAGGCAGAAGGGATTCTCCCTGGGTGCCACTACAAAGGTAGGTCTGTCCCTTAACCCTGGTGGCCTGGACACAGAGCATCTATGTGCAGAGAACTTGCCTGACAGTTGCTTGAGAAAAATGCCCAGGTTATCAGATTTCACCCTTCCCATCTGCCTTCTGGCTTCCTACCTTTCTTTGCTGGCCTGGGAATATGGAGAAGGAAGGAGAGAGCTAAGCACAGGCTGAAGTTTGACTAATGTCACGTGACATTTGAATGACTGGTGGCAAAAGGAAGAGTTTTCTGGTAGTCAGTCCCATGTGTCCCTCTCTTTCTCTGCTCCTTTGGACCACTTAGCTCTTTCCAGGTCTCTGGAGCAGGTGAACAGCAAAGACAGCAGACAAATAAGATTAGAGTTGGGCTTAGGCGCAGAATGCTATGTCGAGTATAGAGAAAATGCAGTCTTTATTTGCTTTGGAAACGGAGCAAAATCCTCTGCATAGGCTGCAAAATAAGAGCTTTTCTGGGAGGGTGGGTCACGTGAGGCGAGGGGTGGGCAGGGAAGGACAGTGAAGACCTGCAAACAGGCCATCGCAGAGGGCCACCCTGTTTGAAAAATGGCACTTTTCCCAACTACCACCCAACAAGTCCCTCCATCCAAGCAACTAGATAATCTTCTCATGGCGTCATACCTGTGATCCTGCTTGAGTTCACAGATATTACTTGTATTGAAATTGGGTTTGGGCCTTTGCTAGCTGGCTACGTTTAACTGAGCATGTATCAAATGCATATGAGAAACAACTTAAGGGAGGAGAGATTTCTTTTGGCTCCCAGTTTACTTTCACCAGTTAAGTCCCACAATCTAAAGGTTCTAAGACATCCTACAGTTGCACCACTAGTTAAGGATGATGTCTGTACAACACGTCAGTCATTGTTGAGTTCAGGCATGGTCTCAGTCAAAGCAAAAGCTTGGCTGGTATAAAGGTGAGTAATACTTAACCAAATGGTGAAGGCAAAGATAGGAAAGTTCTAGATAGAATCAGGACATGAAGACCACAAGATTTAAAGAAAGTAAGTTGTATTTTGTGTGAGTAGCAACTTCAGTCAGAAAAAAGACTTCTCTCAATGAGGTTAAAACATCTCAAAGCCAGAGGTCTTGTTGTCATGGTTCACATTCATTTAACCAGTTCTGTATGGGGGGGGGTGCTTGGCACATAGGCACTCCAGAGATGTTGAATGAAAACCAAGTTAGTGGGGTAGAACAAGTCTGAAATTGAAATATACTACAGACTTAAGAGTACTTTTCTCCCTTACTCCCGTTCATTTGAAAGGACAAGTTCCAGTGTATCACTTAAAGTGTTTTGCCAGAACATGTACTTTCAAGCTATTTTGGGAAACAGATCTAGTAATGTAACCTTTATATCTGTGTGGATAAGCAGACAGCGAAACAATTTCTTGCCTTGGGAACCTTGCAGTTTCTTCTTTAGAATATCTTGGGTGTGTTCTTTGTAGGTCAAGTGATAAAATGGTCCTAGGTCCAGTAGAGCCCCAGCCTTCATTTAATAACTTAAACAGTTCTTATCTATTATGTGTCATTTATATCAATATCATTAGACAACTATTTTATAACTACGGCTGGGGTTAAAAAAAAAGTGGAAAAACAGAGCGAGATGCTGGGAGTATATAAGCAGAGTCTCATCTGTTTGCTGGCAGGGGTGGGGGGGCGCTGGAAGGGTGATTGATAGGAGATGTTTAAGAAACAAGAACCTATAGTGCCTGGTGAGCGTGACTGGTCTGTCACACCCATGAACTCACTGCAGCTATGTTTACTTCACAAGGCCTGCACAAGATTGGGCCTGTCTGGATTTCATCATGGAAGGTGGAAGTCCTCACAAAGCACTGCCCCTTCCTGATGCTGACTGTGGAAAGACAGCTACTTTTCTTAAGTGGTAAACCTACTGATATGTCAGCCCTGCCCCAGCAAGCATCCAGGCACATGCTAAGGAAGGCGACCCTAATGACAGTGGGCTGCGCACATACACGAAGACATGAAAATAGAAGGGGGGCTGGTTGGGAATAAGTTTTTCAATTAGGAGAAGAAGGATGGATGGGAATCAAGTACTATGGAGTGAAAATAGCTTAATTTATTATGTTCCTCAATGAAACTGTCAAAGAATAATTAAATGATAAACTACATTTAAAAAAAAAAGTAATCCAAAGAGCGAGGAGATGCTCGATGGCTAAAGCCTTTGCCTCACAAGCAAAAAGACCTGAGTTTGGATTCCCAAATCCCACATACAAATGCCTGGCAGGTGTGGTGGCCCTTCTATAGTTCTAATTGGAAAGCAGAACCTGAAATTTCTAGAGCAAGTTGGCTATCTAGAGTAGCCCTTATGTGGCGCTCTGAGTTTAATGAGAGACCTAGACTTACAACAATGAGGAAGAGTCATGAAAGATGGTTTTGCAACATCACCTTTAGGTCTCCACAGGCATACACACTCAAGTGTACTCATGTGTTTATAACCACACATACACTCACCCTCATGCAAAACACACACACACACACACACACACACACACACACACACGCATATACATGCACATATGCATGCATGAATATGCTCGTGCATCCCTATGTGCACATATGCATCCCTGTGGACAGTCTCTAAGGTGATGCAGTCCCTGTAAGATGAGGGCATTGCAAGAAGCACCAGTGATGCCAGCAGAAGTGTGGGGGTCCCAGGTGATGGCGCCATGTCCTTCGAGAACAAATGACCTTCACAGAGCTGCTGGGAGTGAGAACAGAATGATCATGAAGACAGTTTAGATGTCAAAGCATCATGAAAGTAAGTTCATATTTATTCTGTGTTTTGTGATGAGGCTCTTGAGGATTCTGAATCAGGAACTCCTATGACTGACCAATCAAAGATATGCAAGAGTAGAGTAAGAAAGACCAATGAGGTAGTGATTCAAAGAACTGTTCCCAGTCATCCGAGGGAGAGATAGATGCACAGGGCGATGACCAGGACCAGAAAGGGGGCATCCCCAAGGAGATGCGTGGACATGGGCTGGATGGGCTTTGAGAGCAGACAGAGGTGGAGGTCAGGAGAACAAGCGAGAAAGAAATTTATATTGACCAAGGACTCTAACTCAAGGAAGGTGGAGGTGGCATTTGGAAAACAGGAGTTCGTCTTATCTTTCAGACCTCGTCACACAATTGCCAATAGAATCGACTTCTGAGTGAGAACTCGAATTCCCAAATTACTTGTCCTTTTAAGATTTCATAGTTTTATATCCACTATGGAGGCATGCCCTCAATAAAGTGGGGAGAACCTCTCCAGAAAAATAAAATATTTATCGGGTCCCAGACTCTCTCAAACACTTTTCCTTTCTAGCTGCCCCTTCCCCCTTGTATAGTCCAAGCGATAATAGCCATCATGTATTAACTCATTACGATCTACAGCCAAGTAACTAATCCCAAGAGGGCAATGAAAATGGCCCTAAAGACACAGAGTGGTAATTACTTTCCTATTAGCACCAGCTGTACTAATATCTATGTGGAACAATTGGCACTCCTATAACTTCTGCATAACTTGCAGATTGATTGATTCACGGCTCAGGAGGAGGAAGCAGCAAGAAGGCCGAGTGCAGCGAGCCTGCTGCACCCTAGCCCTGTCTGTGGGCCGTCAGCCAGGCATTTGGGCAGAAAGGCTGCAGGAGGCCTGGTGCTGAGTACCACGGAGATAGCCGGTCTTAAGTCAAACGCCAGGGATTCAGCTGTTCCTTCTTCTCGCCCCCAGGAAGTGAGCGTGTGAGTGGGAGGAAGGCTACAGCAGTAATCGCACAGTAGGCACCGTCCTTTTTGTTCCCATCTCTTTATTCTCCCATCGCTAGGCAACCATTCTTCATGCCGAAACCTACACATCTCTGCGCAGTGTAACACTTGATTATTTGAACCAACAGCTCTATTTTGCGGTGTGCTAGGGGGACAGCTATTCTATCTATTCCTGTTTCGGTCAACTATAATGAAAAGCAAGTCATTCTGACCTCCATTCTGATGCAGGGGCCTCTCCTGGGCATTCTCATAGCATCAACTTACAACACAGATCACAAACTCATTTCAAATGTCTACTGACTTGTCGCTTTCTCCCTGCAGACTGAGTTCCTGGAAGTCAGAGACTGAGTCTGCTCTATCTTTGTTCATGGCCTGTGTACTTAACACAGTACTTGGCTGTAAGCACAGCACTTCCTAACTGCTGGATGAACGAGCAAGTAAATAAATGTTTTTTCTGAAATTCAAGTCTCAGTTGTTGACAGAGTATGATTATCTTGTTTAGAGAACGGGTCAGGCTACATGGAAAGGGTTTGCTGTGGATGAACCAGGTGCCAATAACAGCTACAACGCAAAGCTATTTTGGTGTTTAAAGTAAAAAGGTTATGTGAGAGACTTCCCCAGTGTCTAAATATCAAAATCTCGTGGAGCTACAGTTCGAACGGGAAAGAAGAAACTCTCTTCAGGAAGCTGCTTGTGTCTCAGGTTCCGTTGGAGGCAGAACCTGCCTGAAGACTCTTGTTAAGTGATTTGTTGAGAGCATTCCCTCAGGAGAGGCCCTGAACAGGGAGTACGTGGAAGTCACGTGGCAGTGCAGCTGGAGATAGCTGTTGTCACCAACCACGAGCTATGGAAATGGTCCCCAATGAAAGTAAAGAAAAAGGCCCTTTATGGGTCATAGGTTAGAACAGCAGTGAGTCTCAGAGGCAGGAATCACAATCTTCTAGTGAACACAGCTCTTATTTCAAGGGAAGGACCATCTTCCAGAAAGCTGTAAAGGATTTCACTCAACATGGAGAGTGGAAAGCTGAGGTTTGGTGAAAGTGCTCCGGGCACAGTACCAACAGTGTGTATAGACTTGAATGCTGTTAAATGTGGACTAGATCAATTGCTATGTAGCAAACACTGACTATGTGGAGAGTGCTGTGGTAAACTTTGCTCACCTGTGCACATGTGCTCATGTGATCCTTGCAATATAGAAAGGTAATGCTGTCATTTCCATTGAACAGGTGAGAAAACTCAGAAAACATCATATTTCATGCTGACCATATTTTCTTTATCTGCATTCCTGTGGTTTGGTCAAGACACTGATCATTCATTTTACCTGAATTCCAAGCATTTGTTCAATGAATGAATTCCACTAGTGTTTTTGAATATACATATGATATGCCATGACCCTAGGTACATATTGATGAACTGATATCGTGGAGTCTACACACAAAAGACAAGACTAAACCTCGGATCCAGCTCTAACATCCATGGGATGCCACCCCCAAATTTTTTGACTACTTACTATGTTATATTCTAATCCATCAGGCCCTGATTATCAATCAAACTATATGCCTCCATGTAAAACATGCCACTGGAATTGAAGACAAATATTTTTGATACCTAGACAAACCAAGACTTGCAATTTGATGCACCTAGGAGCCTGGAGTAGAGTCATTTTCTCTACCACATAAAAATTATAAGGCAGGATGCTATAACATTCTAGTTATGACAGGCTGCTGCATCCAGGAGCTCCCTGCAGTGAAATCTACTTCTACCAGATCTGAACATTGGTTGACATGTCAGTAGTCCACTGTGGATAAGCAAAGATCTCAGGAGAAACAACTCAACTCAGAAAGAGTCATTAGGGCAGGTGCTGTCATAGTTAGGCACAGGTGTCAACTTCATGGTTGAGGGTTTGAGCTCTGGGCACATTTGCAGAGAATTAATGGTTGAGTTGGGCCAAGAACAAGCCTGCAGGAGATTGTCTAACTGATGAGGAAGGCCCAGCCTATGGTGGGTGGGACTAAACCCTGGAATAAAAGACGGAGGGATGATTGAGGGAGTTGGCGTCCTTGTGTACACTTGACCAACATGCAGGTCTGGCAAGTAATGATGGTCCCTCTCTCAGCCACTATGTAGAGATGGTGTAGCCAGTTCCCTTGGCCCTGGTATTAGTGCATGCTCTCTCATCAAGCTGGATGAGGAATTGTAACAAGTCCATTGTAAGAGAATAAAACCCCTTGTTCTCTTAAGCTGTTTGATGGTCATTTATCAGCAACCATGCAGATGAACTGCAATAGGTGCCAAACAAGAGAAGGGGAGCTTCCCTACCTGTTGACTTGTCCACTGGAAAGAACTTATACTACCATAGATGCCCAGACCCTTATTAGTACAGGCACCCAAAAGAACCCTCTGGTCCAGCGTGGGAGTCCATGGTTGGACTGGGGAACAGAAAGGAGGGTGGGAGAGGTGGCGGGTGAGAAGGGAGAGAGAAGGACAGGCATTTGTTTTGTTTGTATATGAAAATCTCAAAGAATAAAGAGAAAAAACTATGAGGCAGGAAAGTATTGAGGATGTACAAGGCACAAGTTTTTATTTTTAAAGGTGCATTTTAGGGTGAAAGTAAAGCAATGGACCATTGAGACTGAAGTGGAGCAGAGGGTAGAGCTCACACTAAGTGGGGAGAGGATCCAGAGTTGAAATCTACTTTCCCTCTGCCCTTTAGACAACTTTTACTAGTTTTGAGGAGGGTCAGACTGTCTCATTTTCCTCCTGAGATTGGTTGATCTTAGAGAAGGATGTATAGATAGATCGGTCTGTTCTTGAGCCACATTTCATACGTTCAAGGCTGGCCCATGTATGTCTGCCAGCAGGAAAGCAGTCTACTGTCTAAAAGAGACAACAACCAGGAAGTGAACTTCCACCATAGTCATGGAAGGTAGTCTGTTTCCAGAGAATTTCAGCCCTGGGTTCTTTCTCTCTACTATCTTTCTAGAGGTTCTATTAACTCACCTACTATGAAGCAGATTGAATTGGGAGATTTCTAAATTCCCTTCCAGCGAACACATCCTTCTCCACACCTCCCACAAGGTCTATATTTACACTTTGGTTTGAACTCTGATGGTCAATTTTATGTGTCAGCTTGCCTGAGTGATGGTTGTTTACTCAATCAAACACTGATCTGGGTTTGTACTATGGAGATATATTGAAATCACTTGTTTCAAGTGAGATTGTTCTTAGTCTAGTTCATTAGTTTGTTGCGAAATTGACACTTGACACAAACAATTTAGATGAGAAAGGACATTTGATTGGCTCATGATCCCAGGTTCCAATATAGTTCATCATGACAGGACAATTACCAGCAATTTCTGTGGGAACTGACTATATCATATCCCAAGTCAAGAGCAGAGAGAGGGCAGAGACCAGTACATACTATTGTCAGCTAGCCAAATCCTGAACTCACTCTCCATCTTTATCTGCCTGCCCAGGGAATGATCCCAACCATGGGGGTGGATCTTCCCACATCAATTATGCAACTAACACAGTCTCTTACAGGTTTGCTCTTCCTTAACTAAAGAATGCCTCATAGATGTGCCCAATGGCTAACCTCGCATATATCAAGTTAACGATCGAAATTGTCATAACGTAAACACCAAGTCTTTTGCTAATTGTCCATCACCTTGGTGAAGTTATCTTTAAGTTTGCAACCAGAGAGTCTATAATTTTTATACTTAAATTCTGTTTTTTCATCTGTGTATAGTTGGGTAGGACTATCATTTCAGGTTCCAGCTTATAAGGGACTAATCCCATTTCATACATCCTGTAATAGAAAGTAAAGTCAGGGGCCTAATCTTGGTTTCTACAACTCTCTAATAGACAATATGATGTTTAACATAGGATCCCATCTATTGAAGGCGCTGAATCAATCTTTGGTCTTCTTGTTCAGAATATGCTACCTTTGAGAAACAAGAAGCAGGCTTAAAGAAATGTAGGTTTGCTTGATTTTAGCAAATGAATTTGCTGTCTCCAAAGGAAAGGCCGCTTCCTCAGATCTGTTAGCTGAAGGAATTAGCTGGAAAACATTCCAGAGACAAGTCTTTCTCTTGTTTATGTCTATCTCTAAGTTGCTGGAAGTCCACGTGACTGGCATGTGTCAGAATTTGCAGGTGTTTGCAGACAGCTTCACAACAGCACGTGGGCAGGCTATACACCAGCAAGTTGCTGCGAGTAGGAGGGACTGGAAGGAATTTGTACTGACTCTTGGAATATGGCCTCTATTTTAATCCTAGCCTAGAAGAGTTAAGAGATATGGAAGCAGCAGGTATCTAATAAATCTGAGTTCACAGACAGATTGACTCTCAACCTCTGGATTATTAAAACTCTCGATGGAGAAAGTAGGGAGAGGTCCAAATCCTCAAATAATCATGGTAGCTTCAGGTAAGAATCTATTTACTTGCAAAGGAAAAAATGTAAGTGGATTATTAGCGCAGACAGGAGCCCGATTAGTGACCACCTGAAGTCAGGGCCAGCCCTGATGCCAAGAAAGAGGCAAGAATCATGCAGTAAATCCTATTGCAGGTTTCCACAGACTCTGCTTCCTGTCGGGGTGGATGGTGGGAGGCTGGCTCTACAGAATGGACCCATGTGTACAAGAAGGCCTAATTCAATCCAAATCAGTATTACAACAAACAGGTGACAGTGTTGCATTGTCCCGGGAGCTCCCTAACAAGGTATCTGTGCAATTGGAGGATAATCATCATCCCCAATCAGGAGGGAGATGGGTCAGAATGAGGCCAGCAGAGCAGTGACCTGGCCGATAATTTATTAGATGTCGAGTGGCTCTTTCCCTTTCTCTCCAGCCCTCTGCGAGGCAAACATGCAAATGGAAAATGTTACCAGTATATCCCCAGGGAGCCGCAGGGTAGAGGAACCCAGGGCTGGGAACATAATTGCTTTGCATCTTCTTTGATGCAGGGTTTTTTTTTTTTTTTTCCAAACCTTTTGGCTCTAGAAGCTTTCGGCTGTGGGAAGGTGTGTGTGGCACCAAGCCTTAGAGCTTCTACTGGATGTAGTGCAGGCCCAAAGCCAGAGCATGCGCGGAGCTTCTGGCCCCTCCTGCTTCCTCCAGGGCCCACAGCGCTCTTTGGCACAGTTCCCTAGATTATTCGGGAATTCTGACTTTGTCTCTTTATATTGCAAGATGTTTTTCTTTTTCCGGGTTCTATACTGGTGTGTGACTTGAAGGCGATATAAAAAATTCATGGTAAAATGTATTTCCCTCTCTTAGGAGAGAAGCTTGTGCTTAGGGGTCTTTGAAGGACTTTGAACATCCAAACATCTGTGCAGCCAGCAAAGTTCCCTTGTGCTCAGTCTGCTCAAGGAGGGTTTGCCCTGAGGTGGCGCGTGCACAACTGCAAAGAAGAAAGACTAGAAACCAGGCCAAGTGCTAAGAAGGTAAACCGCTCATCTTTCCCCTCTCCATCCACCAGAAACCCTTAGGTGGCACCCACACATTCTTCAAAAAAAAGAAAAGCAGCAGTTTATACATGGGATTTAGCTTTCCAGGAAGATTTGACTAAGTGAAACCTTCTGTTGGAGTTTTCTCATATAGAGGGCACTCTAAAACTAATGTTGATGTTATAGCTTGGATATGCAGTTTCTTCCCAAAAGGCTCATATAATGTGGGGGCTTAGGGCCCAGCTGGTAACACTATTCTTAGAAAGCGCTGGGAACCTTAGGAAGGTGGGCCAAGCTGGAGAAAGTAGGTCATGGGGAACGGTCCTGGTAAACACCTTGTCTGTAGAATAGTTCTCTTCTTCTGCGTACTCCTGCCCAAGCGCTTGATGGCAAGTGATCGTAGACTGAAGCCTGTGAAACCGTGAGCCAAAATAAATCCCTCGGTTCTTAACGCATCTGTCTGGTAATTGGTTCACAAAGACAACAAAACTGATAAAAATGAGCATCAAAGATGGTGGCCACCTACACCTTGCCTTCCAGGTTCTCTGTTTTGTGTGCGTGCACACACACACACATACACACACACACACACTCACACGCACACGCACATGCACATACTCACGCACGCACACTTCCATTTACCCAGATGCACCAGGTAAGCTCATTCCTCTGTTATCCTTACAACCTGTCTTTCAAGGCCTGGTCTATCCACAGAAATACCTTCATCGGCTCATTCAGAGATCTCATTCAGAAACCACTCCTCTATGTGAGTATTTAGGTGCATCTGTGTTCCCGCGGGTGGAAGTCAAAGGACAACCTCAGATATCATTTCTCAAGGAATTCTTTTTTTTTTTCCAGATAGGATCTTAGCTTGGAGCTCACCAAGTAGTTCAGCTCTCCGGCCGAAAAGCTCCAGGCATCCACTTGTTTCCTGCTTCCCAGCGTTAAGATTGCAGTATGCATTATCTGGATGGTACGTGGATAATGGAAGTAAAACTTAGGCCAGCACTTACCTTCAGAGTCACCTCTGCAATCCAGAACCTACTTCTGTCGATATCTCAGGATAGATTTGACCCTTTCCATGACCTTGACCTGCCCACATCTTCTTTGCCCTTACACTCCAGTGAGTGTGCTGCCACAGTTGACAGTCCAATGTACTTTGAGAGCACGTGCATCCTTGCATCCTGGGACCCAGATCCAAAACAACCAACTGAAAAGAGATGAGTGTTGAATGCTGCATATGGGTATTCAAGTTCAGACATTTATACTATATACCATACATATGTGTGAGTGTTTATATATATACATATATAGGACTTGTACAGCTAATATATATATATATGTGTGTGTTTGTGTGTGTGTGTGTATGTATTAGGACTTATACACTTTATATATATATATATATATATATATGTATGTATCTTAAAAGTATCCCTGGCATAAAAGTTCCCTGGAAACAGAAAAATTATGTATCATCTTTATATATACATAATTTATATATACATATATAATTTTAAAAATTCCATGTGGTCAATATCTCTTATTGTAGAGCGCTCATTTTTACCCTTGGAACCCATGGGAGACAGCATGTCTTCTTTGGGGCCAGCGTATACATCCACCAGCTCTGCCCCTCGTTCTAAACAGTGGGGGTGGGGTGGCAAATGGCCTCAGTACCTCTGAGAGAGTTGAGCTGTAGGCGGCGGCGGAAGCCACTCCTCCACGTGCCTGCCCTCCGTGCCTGTGTTTTCCCCTTTTCCTTTTCTCCCTATTTGCTCTTTCTGTATCCCTTCCCCTCCTGTTGACTTTCTCTTCTTTGCAAACAGCTTCAGGCGCTGCTTAGCGGCTGCCACTCTGGCTCTAGAAAGCGCTGCTTCCCTCTGCTCCCAGGCTGTCTGGGCTCCAGCCAGCAGTGTGGACAGAAGTGGCCCGGTCTTTGTGTTGACTGCTGCGGGTCCTTCTGAGGTGAGGAAGTCCAGCCAGATTTTCAAGCCTGGGCCATCAACACGGAAGGACCAGCAGCATCATCGCTTTTTATGCTTTAAGTAGAAAAACTAGCAAGACATTTAGCTTTGTCCAGATCCCACAAAAGACCTGAAAATGGAGGTTGGGCCCCCGCTGAGGTATCCTACACACTGTCTCCCAGCAGGGGAAGCTGAATAGAAGAAAGGCAGACACACGCGCTGGCTTTCCCCCCTGTGCATGCAGAAATATCTTCCGAGCCCACCGGACAGTGTCCCTAACCCACCGTGGGGCAGTACACTGGCTGCTGCTGGTTACTGGAGCACAAGAGAAAAGGAGGTAGTGGCTCTAAATGTCAAGCCAGGAGGTGCGTGATCTGACCAGAAAGGGAATCAGTCCCTTCGGTCCCTGGGGGAGCACATGACTGGCATCTCAGGCCTGGAGGGACCAGGAGCCAAGAAAGTGGGAGGTGTCGGAAGTACATAGTCAGTGTTTTACTCACCATGTTGAAAATGTCAAGAACAAGATAGGGAAGAAGGGGAGGGGGGAGGTGGTTCGTGGGAGGCAGGTTACAAAATGCTAGAAACATACGCTTGTTTTCACGGGAATGCCTGCCTGGGGCAAGTGCATCCTGCAGGCTGCAGGGAAGCAGAAGAATTGAGAGGAGCACAACACCCAGGAGTCGGATTCCACCCCCGGGATTCAGCCTCCAACTCCCTGGGGTACCGAAGCACCCTCTCACTAGCGGTCAAGGGACACCTATGCCCAACGGAAGTTCTCAAAGACACAGTGTGTTGGGCTGAAAAGTGACACGGAGACCCTGAAGCTGCCTCTCCCCACGAGCCCGTGGTTCTTAACTTGACAACTCCAGGTTCGCTTAGCCTGGATAGAGTCCTAATCCTGCTTTCCTTTCCTTATCCACCCCTGCCTGGATTCATATTCTTCTGACTGGAAGAATCCTGCCAGTATTTCCACCAGACCTGCAGTCATCCTGGCCCATACTAACAAGGCGCAATCCCCCGAGCCCGGAAATGCATAGCTGCTGGACTGTGCAAGCTCTTGGCCGGGTAGAAAGCCCACCATGTATGAGATGTTCGGAAGACTCCTGCTAGGGCACTCTCTTGGGTTTGATTTCTGCAATGGAAATGTGGATGCATGTGTATTTTGTGGGAGAGAGGGGATATTAGTTACTACTTGTCTCATTGTTGCAGCAAAATACCCGAGAAAAGCAACTTCAGGAAGGAAAGGAAGGAAGGGGGAGGGAGGATTTATTTGGGTTCACAGTTCAGAGATACGATTCGTCATGGCAAAGGGAGACACAGCAACAGGAACTGGAGATAGCTGGACACGTGTCCACAGTCAGAAAGCACAGAGCAGTTAAGTATTGGTGTTCAACTGGCTTTTTCCTCTTTATTCTGTCTGGGACTTCAGCTGCTGCCCAAGGCGGCTTGTCCCACCTCACTCTAGATAATCCCTCATAGGCATGCCCAGTGGCCTGTCTCCTAGGTACTTATAGGTCTTGTCAGCTCAACAATATGAGCAGGGGACTATGCTCAGGGAAATACAATGAGGGAGTAGGAAAAAGACAGAAGGGAGCCAAGTCAAGAAAGGGCACGTTGACTGAGAAGACTGTGCTGGTAGTAGCCAAGGCACGCTCCCATGGGAAACTCTCTTAAGGACTCAATTGAATGTATCACTGAGGTCTTATTGACGGGCAAGAAAATGGAAAGACTTTTGCTCATTTTGTCCCTCATTGGTTAAGAGCTGTTGCCGTCATTTTTAATGTTTTAGGTACCTTCTGGATTACAGGAGCCTGGTAAAGTCCTATAGTTGGAGAGTGCTGCCTGACTGAGCGGCAGACACATGAAGTAAGAACCCACGGCGACATCCAGGAGATCTGCTCAGTCAACAGGACGATAACAACTCCCCTCCGCCCATGTGTCCAGGTGTGTGTGTATGTGTGTGTGCCCCCCTCACGTGCACAAGTGCTTGCTCACATGCTTGTTGACTGCTCTACCCCCTTCTCACCTGCACATCCCTAACCACAGCCTTCAATAGTGACTGCCCAGGTGGCATCAGCCCTGCTGAGCCTGGCAGGCTTGCGTGGCCACCGAAACAAGTGGCAACAGCATCTGTGGCCTCTGGGTATCTAGTCACTCATTGAAAATCCTTGCCAGCTCCCACTCTGCCAGGCTGGAAGGACTGGGGCTTGTACTAGCTGTTTAGCTTAGCTCCTGCTGTTTAGCTTTAGCTCCTGCATGGAGCCAGCCACAGGCGGCGAGGCAAAAAAAGTCAGGAACGCGAGGCTTCTTCGTGGAGCCCAACAGCAATTTTCTTAGCCAGTTCTAAGAATGTTAACCAACTTACAGGGATTTAATTTCCTCATTGATAAATTAGAGTAATCAAGGCCTGTCCTATTAACATCAAAGAATTCTAGAAAGATTCAGTGAAGCTAATGATATTCATAAACACGTCTACTTATAAGGTATGACCCTTGAAAAGCCTTATCCTTCTCTGCCATGGCTTTATGACATTAGTTTCAGGTCTTTTGTTTAAGTTTTATTTATTTATTTAGTGTGTGTGTATGTGTGTGTGTGTGTGTGTGTGTGTGTCAAAGGGCACTGTGTGTCTTCGGGAATCATCCTGGATTGCTTCTACCTCCTTCATGCTTTGCTCTGAGATTTTCCAGACTCGGCCCACCAGGACCCCAAGTGTGGGCCGCTGCTGTTTCTGCCTGACATTTTTATGAGGGACCTGGGATCTGAACTCAGGATCTTTGCTTGCAAGACAGAGTCTTGACCCCTGAGCCATCTCTCCAGCCCCTAGTTTCAGGTTTTGAAAGGGATGGGCGTCTTGTTGGACTCCTCTCAAAATCTCTTTCCCTCATGCTGAGCTGGGGCTGTCACTGGTCCCTGTCAGTTTGTAGAAATTTTATTGTCCCATTCATCATTCTGTTGACAGAACATCCTCAGGTCTAGGAGGCACTACTAGATCTTTGTTTATAACAGACCCAGTCAAGTCTGGGCCCAGCCTGGGGCGTACAGGAAGTCCTGTCTCTTATATCAAGCTGGCTTGCTAGCTGGGCGTGGCAGCCCTTCTAGTTTCTTTGCTTGCTCTTCCTCAAGGAACAACATCCAGAATTACTGTACAAAGTTGTGGATGGAGTAATGCAACTTCTCTAAAATATTAATAGGTCTGGCAAGGCACTGTGTGGCTATATGAAAATCAGCAGAGAAGCAAGTGTTGATTGGCTCTGACCCCTCCAGCTAAATCTGGCATGCTTGCCAATGACTCCGGAAGACAGGAAGGTGAACACAGAACCCAAAGATTAAGACAACTATCTGTTTATGGAGCAATCAGATACTATGGACCATGCGCAATTCTGTCACCATGGTAACATGACCCTTGTGATGTTTACTGTGGTCCTACCTGACATCCTTGGGAGATGCTGAGCAACCTCTACACAGACATGGAAAGAGAATCTTCTTTCATCATCAAGTTAGGCACAGGGAAGGCAAAGACACTCCCTCAGACAGAAACATGTTGTCGGTGTGGGAGAGATGCTATAATAGGTTCCAGAATAAATTCCCATGTTAGCACAAAGAGCAAGAAGTGAGCAAGGTCGCTGTCCGTTCTTCCGAGCCAAATGTTACTCGGGTCTCTTCTGAGCCAAAGGCTAGCCTCCTTTGGGAAAAGAACTGTTCTTGGCTCTTGGAAGTCAACAAAGAGGGGAATGCAAACTGGACGCCCTGAGGAAAGAATTCATAAGGATTCCAAAGGCAGGGACACAGAGAGACGTGACAGAAAAGGCTGGGGGAATCCATGCTAGGAGCAAAGATCAGCTGTACCAGAGGAGACGGCACATGGACTCTTAAGACAGAGATGAGCGCAAGTTGAAAGTTGGGGCTGGGTCAATCAAGCTACAGATACTTGGCTTTGACTCCACTACAAGGCTGGAAGGAAGGTGCCTGTCAGACTGGGCCAGGGTGAGTGTCACAGTTAGGTATAGGTGTAAACTTGACAGTTGAGGGTTTGAACTCTGGGCACATGTATAGAGAATTAGTTGTTGAGTTAAGCTCAGAGCAAACCTGCAGGAAATTGTCTAACTGATAGGGAAGATCCAGTCCATGGTGGGTGGGATTAGGCCCTGGAATAAAACACAGAGAGCTGGTTAAGAAAGTTGGCATCCTTGTGTACACTTAGCCAGACATGCTGGTCTGACAAGTAAGGATTGTCCCTCTCTCAGCCATTATGTAGAGATGATATGGCCAGTTCCCTTGGCCCTGGCATTGGTGCATGCTCTCCCATCAAGCTGGACTAAGAACTGTAACTGGATTATCCTATGAAAATAAACCCCTTGTTCCCTTAAGTCGTTTGATGGTGATTTATCAGCAATCATGCAAGCAAAATGAATCGGTAAGCTTCAGGAAGTCGAGGCCTCAGCCCTCCTTATTATAATCTCGAAGAACACCCCAGCCAAATAAGTGTCATCTTGCAAGACAAAAACTCTTACCTTGTGAACAGCCAGTATAGAAAGTACCAGAATCTGGCAAAGAGTGTGTTCCTTTAGCCTGACCATTCATTATAACGAAGCTACCTCCAGTGGGCTTGGGTAAGTTTGACAAATGGCAGAAGAATTGAAAGAGTTTCTTCCCTGACAATAAACACAATGCTATAATTCTCTGAATGGTGAAATTTGAGATGACAGGCAGAACTATCTGGTTTGTTGACTCTTCACATCTAATCCACCATCACAAATTCCTCAATCCACACAGCACTTGTGTAAAGATACACAGGTCTCCACAGTGGCTGGAGCAAAGTCATTGCGCACGGCATCCACTCCAGCGAAAGGCATCACTGCGTGAATCACACACAGGGATGGGCACGTTTGCCCAACTCTAGTTCCTGAGTCACTGAGGACTCATCTGTTCTAATGCCCACCATTCACGCAGGCACCTTTCTCCAGGCGCCCGGGGCCGTTTACAGGCTGCTGGCTCATCCCTCATCACGTCATGCGAAGGGAGACGAAAGATGAAAAAGCCGGAAGGGCAAACATCATCAAGTGCACTTTTTATGGGGGGATCTGAGGCCCCAAGAAGTCCTGAACTGAAAAGTATAGACGTTTCTGAGTCAGGCACTGCCTGGGAAGGAGCTAACGTGATCATCTTCTGAATCCTAAATGGACAGTTCCTGGCCACACAAGCTTTTGTGACACAGCTCTTCAGACACAGCAAACTCAGAACAACTCAGCCACAATTCGCACTCATTGTGATCTTGAATAGCCAATTCCGGAATCTAGTGTTCATCTCTTACCTCACCTGTGAGGTTACTGGACCCTATTTCTTTTACTTTAGAGGATCCCAACTCTCCTATAGTTCTGATCTGCTCTCAATTTTCAGAACCACCCAATTCCTGGCACTTCATTCTTAACCAGTATAGAAAAGTACCGGAATGTGGCAAAGAGTGTGTTCCTTTAGCCTGACCATTCATTATAACGACGCTACCTTCAGTGGGCTTGGGTAAGTTTGACAAATGGCAGAAGAATTGAAAGAGTTCAGCTGGTTGGCACTGTGGTTTTGAAACAGGGTCTCTTAATGACCTGGGACTTGCCAGCGAGGCTAGCCAGTCTAGCCTAATTCTGATGTTTGGGTCTCTGCCTTCCCAGTACCTGGATTACAAACATCCTGCTGGCTTCTCCAGGTGTGTTCTGGGAATAAAAATAAGGCCATTATGCTTGTGTGACAAACACAGTATCGACTGAACAAAACCCTTCCCCAGCCCCATTTAGCTCATTTGTTCTTAAAAACTGAACAATTTTTTTCATCCAAAGTTTGAGGCCAAGTCACAATATCTGCATGTCTAAATAGCTCCGGCGAAGTGGCTCTGTTAAAATAGCTGCCTCCAAAGAACAGAGAATGGAGCTGTCACCTGCTGTGGCACCTGACTTTGAGCCCTGTTTTGTGTGGCCTTCTGTTCTGCTGTATTCTGGCTCGTGGCTCATCAAGAGAGGCGTGAGCACCAGGACCGCTTCCCATCCTGCTATTCCAAGCAAGAACTACGTAGGTGTCACACATGAAACTCACACAGACTCGGAAGGGGACACTAGTGGCAGGGCCACGTGTTTCTACCTCCCCGTGAAGCAGTCTGACTGGCATCAGCCTTGTCCCAACCTCCTTCCTGCCCCCCATCCACCCACAAGCACTTGATTGGGTCAGAAACGCCATTCTTTGACGGTGCCAGACAGCCAGATGATGCTGGAAAGAAGAAAGAAAAAGCAAAACCAGCTTTCTAAATTAAGCACAGGCTCATTTATAAAAATAAATAGCCACAGCCTAGCAACGTGCTCACAGCTCAGCTTCCCTCAGTTATGAAACCTCTGTGGCTGGGGCCCTGGATGACAGAGCCTACGGAGGGACCCACGCCCTGGTACTGCTCCCATGCATAGAACTCACCTGCAGAGTGCAGACAGTGGCCTTTAGAGGACTTTGCTCATGATTCATGGCCAATCCGGGACCAAGCTTCAAAGAGGAGAGGGGAATCCAGAGCTTCCCAAATGTAAGAAGTCCCCTTAATCACCTACACATTCTTGACAGTATCTATCACACCGTGTTGGACTCTCAATCACTATGTAAGAGAAGATTCGATGGTAGTATGCACGCATGTATATATGAATGCTGCCTTCCAATGTATAACGGTGTTGAGTTCCTAATCCTGATGAGGACATGTTCCAAAAGAAGCAGTGTCCCCTATGGGATGATGTCACCAGCCCAAAGTCAGAGCTTATGATTGTAGCATGCCAGTTTCCTTCACCAGGTGCTGGTGGCATGGCTGTCACATTGCGAGGGGAGGGGGGTAAAGAGAGTCTGGGATAGGCTATTGGTAGCAACTTTTATTGTTTCCCAAACAATTCTTGCTCTTCAGGCAGCTGCATTTCCAGTGACAATATGGTGGCAAACGGAAACACAGCAGGGCCAGGAGCTTTTGGTCTTTGTCTTTCTGGGACCCACGAAAAGTAGAAGCCTTACTGTCCATGTAGAATCGACAAGTGAAATACATCAGAAAAGTGACACAGTGTGAAAGACTTCATCCTGCAACCAGTCCTCCAAGTGGTGAAATGTTTACGTGTATAAGGTTGGGGTGATCCCGAGGTTGCCCTAGGTACTGGACATATGATTATTCCAAATCACCATAGGATGAGAAGAATGCTGGGCCTTGGCTCCTGGAAGCAGGTGTTTCTGGGAGCTTACATGTGTTCCCTAGTGACCACAGAATAGCCAAGGCACCATGTCTAAGTCAGTTCAGAGTTAGGTCTCTTAGACAGTATTGTAACATACAAGAAATTGACCTTCAACACTTACAAAAATTGGCATTCAGACCCGGAAATACTTACCCAAAATCATGCCATCCTAATCTCTCCCCATCCTAAGGCTTAGGGAACCTCGCAAAAGAGGGGGCAGTGAGATTGAAAGGACCTAAAGATGGGAAGGTCCACTGTTGGAAGACATTCCATTCAAGTCAGGCCTGCTGCATCCAGGAACTCACTGCAGTGAGACTTGTCCTTACCAGACCTGCATAATGACTGACATACCAGCAGCTGCCACACACTGCTGAGGAACTCAAGAGCGATAAGAACATACAGTGGAAACCTTGGGATCTGAAGCTGGATAAATGAGGGGAAATGCCCCTATCAGTGGGTTGGCCTGGGGAGGGAAAATTTGGTATGCCACAAGAGTAGACAAGCCAGTGAGAACCCTGGGGTCCATAGAAGTGTCTAGGCAGGAGGGTGGGAGGGAGTGGAATGGACTGATGAGGAGAAAAGAGGGAGATGGAAGGGAGGGGGGATGGAGAAAGCAAGGATTAGTACTCAATATGCTTGTAAAACTAAAATAAATAAATAATAAATATTGGTATTCAGGCATATTTATCTGGTTTGGCCAAAAAAAACAATAAAATTACATTCATGCCAGGGATTATAAAGGTTTTGACTAAATCAAATGCATAATGAGAGGTTCTATAATGAGAGGGTCTCGGGAGTAGATGGCTCAGTGCAAGTATGGGAACCAGAATTCCAATCTTCAGCCCCCACATAAAAGCCATATAGGTATGGCAGTCTGCCTGCAAACCAGCATTGGGGAGACTAAGATGGAGAATCCCCAGAGTAAGGCAGCTATCTAGACTAGCAGTATCAGTGAGCTCTGGATCCAACAAGAGACTCCATTTCAGTATGTAGAGAGGCACTGAGGAAGACTCCCAATATCACACTCCGGCCTGCACTTGCACACACATGTATGTACAGCTGTACACACACAAACATGCATATATATACACACACATCAGACACATGCAAACATGCATCTACACATGCACACACATACCACATACATACATGCAAATAGTTATTTTACAGGTTTCTTTTGTAATAATAATAATAAATATGGGAAAAAGTAAAGAGCAATAAAATTAGTCCAATAGCATCCAACTTCACTTAATAGCAAATGTCAGAAAACCATTAAGTCCTCATAGGCTCCTCAGTTATTCCCTTTCCACAGCCTCCCAACGCACCAAAGCCTGGCACTGGAGCACTTAGGAACAGAACTAATCGGAACCCAGCCTCAGCAGAGTCAAAACGCAAACTAAGCAGGTTGCCTCCAAATCTATGGTAACACCTCCCCGTTAGTACTAAGCCCCCCTCCCCCTTCACAGCAGACAAACCACAGCATCCACAGCCACCAGTCTGTGAGGTTGTAGAGTGCTGCCTCATAGGACCCCCTCCTAATGCTCTCTACCCCTTGTTCCCTCCTTTGAAAGGGCTGCTCACTAGTAATAACGCAGCTGATCCCTGTTCTCTGGAGAAATTTGTTGAATGACAAAAATAGGACCAAATATTCAGGTCTGTGACCTTAACTTTTTGGAAAGTCAGAACTTTTCTATAGAATGGAAATGATCAAAACTGTTTTCTGCCTTTCAATATTGTGTTGGGATTCAATACAATAATAAAGTGCTTCTCAATCTGTAAGCTGTTGTCCTATGTGACAATGTCTTTTTTAAATTATTTATTTATTTATTCAATTGTGAGTGTGTGTGTGTATGTGTGTGTGTGTGTGTGTGTGTGTGTGTAGAACCATGGGCGAATTCGGGAACCATCATGGACCGCCTCCACCTCCTCCTTGTTTACTCTGCCTCGGGATTCACAGGTTCCGCCCTACCAGGACCAGAAATGCAGCCCCCCCCCCGCTTCCGCCCGGTGTCTATACGTGGGGTCTAGGATCCGAACTCAGGACCTTCTGCCTGCAAGGCAGAGGCTTAACCCCTGAGCCACCTCTCCAGCCCGACAATATCTTATAAATTGTAAAGACATGCTGTAAAAAGCTTTCTTGCTTCTTCAGCTCACAGATGGAAGATTGTAGAAGTTCTCAGCCTTCAAAATTGCATGAACTAGTTTCCAGAATAATCCTTCTAGAACTATATCAATTAACTATTTGATCAACCAGTTGATAAGAAGATTAATAGATGATGACGGGTGATCAACAAATGATAGGTAGATAGATAATAGATAGCTGATAGATGTACAGAGAGATAATAGAAGAAAACTGACAGATGAGAGACGATAGAAGATGCTAGATGGTTAATAATAGATGATTGACAGACTAGATAGATAGATAGATAGATAATATCCTATTAGTTCTTCTTGTCAGGAAGAACCCTGATTAATACCAATTTAGATGCTTCTCTTCCTCTATTGCAACGATATTTCTTCTTTATCATTTAAGCAAGGCGTGTGATTTAGGCTGTAAGGATGGAAAGCAGAAAGAAAGTAGACAGTGAGGACAAAGTATTTATTAAAGAAGACCAGTTACAGGAGCAGGAGCCTGAAATGATCACAATTGTACAATTTAGTATATTAAACTTTGGAATTGGCCTTTTAGTCTAGAAAAAAATTAATACACAATTAACTTTCGTATTATTTGTATTAAAATTTTTCTCTAAGAAATGACAGGTTGCATCCATGCAAAAGATAGATACGATGAACACTGAATACATCATCGTGTTTGCTGGAAGAACATGTTAAGAAAGGAACTAGGATTTTTTTTTCTTGACCAGAAATTCCTCTGCCAGTACACTCATCTTCTTTTGGCAGTTGACATTATGTTTATCCAGTAAAAACACTGGGATAATTTTTTTATGAAAATCCTCTCTTCCTTCTTTTCTATATACTAACCCACCTGAAGGTAGTAAGCCCACTCATCCAGCCCCACTCCTCTCCACACACGAAGGCAGGCCTTTCATTCTGCCCATGACAATTCCACCTGTCCGTCAACCATCCTAGTTTGAAAAGGCCTGGGTAGTTTACTGGAGAACAGGAGTGTCAATGTTAAAATTATAAATTTCCCAGACAGATAGACACATTGGTGGTCCTCAACAGGTCTCATGTCCCTTTCTCAAGGACTTTTCCAAACAAATAACCAGTCATGGAGTACATGAAACCAAATCATACTAAATGCCATGTGAGATTAGAACTCAGAAGAACAACCAGAATAAATGAGGGAAGTGCAGTGATCTGTCTTTAATGGAAAAATCTGTGAACAAGGTAGCGAACCAGGTAAACACCAGAACAAAATACATAAACACAAAGATCTCATTCATCAAAAAAAAAAAAAAAAGGATTGAGGTGAGTCAGAGAAATCTACATTATATTAAAAACAGGCAATAAAAGGATGCTTCCAAACTATTTCAATTTCATGACATATATTCAAAAAACATAGAATCACTATAGTACTGTGTGTGTGTGTGTGTGTGTGTGTGTGTGTGTGTGTGTGTGTGTGTCTGTGTCTGTGTCTCTGTGTGCATGTTTGTGTGTAGAATAGGGCACTTCTTGAATGTGTATGCTTGTGGAAGCCCAATAATGACATCAGAAATCATCCTGGGTTACTCTACCTCTTCATTTCTGTACTCTGGGGTTTCCCAGGCTCTGACTTCCAGGGCCAGAACTGCAGACAGCTGCCAGTCCTGTCCAACATTTTTTGTGAGATCTGGGATCTGAATTCAGGTTCTTTTGCTTGTGAGGTAAATGCTTAACTCCTGAGACATCTCTTTAAGCCCCCAATTGTTTTTTTAAATATATTTTATGTTGCCAAAAAATTAAAAATCAGAAATTTCTATTAAATATTTCAGCTGTGATGTCTCCTTTTACAAAAGGGGAAGATCTGGGGCCACCATCCCCCAATATCACAACCATACGGGAACAAAAGTCTACTTTGTACATTAAGCATGTCAGCTGCCAGAGTTCAAATAAAAGTCCCTAAAATTTACAGGTAGCAGCATCATTAAATCAATTCTGTTTATTTTGTGCACAAAAGTGCTTTTTAACAGTGACTCATACAGAACAATCATTCAAGAGATATCAGTAACTATCTCTCTCCCTGACACATGTATTATTATTTGCTCTTCAGGGTTCCATGAACATGTCTAAGTTGTCTAATGTTTTGATTAACTGTGATCCATTGAGTCACTAACTAGGTAGTAAGTCAAGTACTCATCACTTTTGAAGTAGACTAGTCCTATGATTTGTTGAGTCTGTGTCCTTTCTCATGTGTGGGTGCATATGTATATGTTCATGTGTATGTCAGCACATGAGCACATGCATGAGAAAGCCAGAGTGTCTTCCTCAATCATTTCTCCATTTTATTTTTTAAAACTTTATTGTGTGTGTGTGTGTACGTGTATGTGTATGTGTGTGAGTGTGTGTGTGTGTGTGTGTGTGTGTGTGTGTGTGTATCAGGGAGTACTGTGTGTTCCTGTGAAGGACCAAAGGTGACTTCAGGAATCATCCTAGATTGCTTGTACCCTCTTTTTGCTTCACTTTGGGATTTTCCAGGCTCCATCCACCAGGGTCGGAAGTACAGGCTGCTGCCAGTTCAGCCAGGAGTTTTTGTGTGGGACCTGGGATCTGAACTCAGGACCTTTTGCTTGCAAAGCAGAGTGTTAGCCACTGAGTCATCTCTCCAGCCCAGCCCTTCATCTTATTTTTTTATATTTTACTTACTTGATATATATATATATATGAGAGAGAGAATGCATGCAGTGGTCATGTGTGGAGTTCAAAGGAAAACTTTTGGAAGTCAGTTCTTTCCTTCCACCATGCAGGCTCAGGAAATGGAACTTATGTTATCAAGTGTCATAGTTAAGCATAAGTATCAACTTGACAGTTGAGGTTTTGAGCTCTGGGCACATTTGTGGGGAATTGGTGATTGGGTTAACCCCAGAGCAAACCTGCAGGACCTTGTCTACTGATGGTGGGTGGGACTAGGCCCTGGAATAAAACACAAAGAGCTGGTTAAGAAAGTTGGCATCATTGGCAAAAATCCACAATACAAACAACACCAAGTGCTGGAGAGGATGTGGAGAGAAGGGAACTCTCCTACATTGCTGGTGGGAATGCAGGCTCATACAACCACTCTGGTAAGCTGTCTGGAGATTCTTAAAGAAATTAAAGATTGAAATGCCATATGACCCTGCTATTCCACTTTTGGAATAACCCCCCATACAGCAAAAATTCACCTGGATAGCACAAGCATGACCATGTTTGTAGCAGCACTGTTTACAATAGGAAAGTCATGGAATCAGCCCAAATGTCCAACAGTTGACGAGTGGATAAGGAAAATGTGGTACATTTATACAATGGAATACTACTCAGCCATCAAAAATGATGAATTAATGCAATTTGCTGGAAAATGAATGGAATTAGAAACAATTATATGGAGACATGGAAAATTAAGTGCCATATGTACTCCCTAATAGGTGGATCCTAGTGCCAAACCCACTTAGAGACACTCAAAGACAAATCTCTGTAATACCTATAGTAATTGTAAAGATTATAAACAGGAGGGATGGGGAAGGAGGGCCCCACCAGAAACAAGGAGAGAGGGGACTATGTTACAGCAGAGAAAATAGGCCACCATCAAGGACTGCAAGCAAGTAATGAGACATCTGGTTAAGTTCACAGACTTTCCTTCCTGATTATATGCAACTAATGGGGTATGATCTCACCAGAAGGGAAGGACATATAGGCTACCTGATAGAAAGTAACCATTTTGCAAATGGGTGATTGACCCCTCTCTCACTGTGGTCTCCTACTTTTATTCCATCTACCTTTGAATATACTCTTATAACAAGACTCTAGTTTAACAGGTTTTTATCTCTGGCCAGGGAGTGACTTCCAATACCCATCAGGATGGAGCCAAGGGCATTGCAGGAGCAGCAAAACCGGAAAAAAATCAACAAACTATAATTCAGAACATCAGAGACTATATCAACCACCTGGAACTGGACCAGCCTAATCTCTCCCCATCCTGAAGCTCAGGGAAATTTGCGGAAGAGGGGGCGGTAAGATTGTAAGAGCACAAGGATGGGAAGAGTAATGATATGCAAGATATCCACACAAGTTAGGGCCGAAGCAATCATAATAGGACTTTGCATGACCTGCGCGCTATGTCCAACACATTATTGACCCCCCAAAGTCTAGCATGGACTGAAGGCACTAGGATCCTTGGGGGACTGACAGTCACAGTAGTGTTCCTAAGCTTAAGGGGAACACAGGAAAGAATTCTGGGATATGCCCCTGGATCCTTACACCTCATCAGAGAGGAGGACCCAGAGGAGAATTTGGCATGCACAGTAAAGGATGATCTGGGGATTGGGGGGGGAGGCACTGGGGGATAGGGAGGGAGGAGAGAGGGGAGGGGGAGCAGGGGCATGGGGAGAGGTGGAGGGAGGGAGGGGACCGGTGTACCTGTTAGGTTTGTATGAGCGGAAATAATAATAATAATAATAATAATAAAGAAAGTTGGCATCATTGTGTACACTTGGCCAGATGTGTTGGTCTGACAAGTAAGGATTGTCCCTCTCTCAGCATTATGTAGTGATGGTGTGGCCAGTTCCCTTGGCCCTGGTATTGGTACGTGCTCTCCTGTCCAGCTGGACTAGGATCTATAACCGGACCATCATAAGAGAATAAATCCCTTGTTCCCTTAAATTTTTTGATGGTGGTTTATCAGACAATCATGCAGGTGAACTGCTACACCAAGTATTCTCCCAAGCCCCCTTACCTGCTGAACCATTTCACTGACTCTCCAGTGTACTTTTTGAGATAGTTTCTCACTGAACCTGGAGGGCACCAATTCACTTACACTGGCTGGCCAGCAAGCTCCAGGAACCTTCTGGCTTTGCTCCCCGCACTGGGGCTATGCCTAGCCTTTTACATGGGTCCTGGGGATCCGAACTCAGGGCCTCAGCTTGCGTGGGAAGCGCTTTATCTACTGAACTATCTCCAAGCTCCTCAAGTTCTATCTTTTCCTGAGTTGATTGACTTCATCCTCAGAAGAACACATATCTCTTCTCCTACCTCTCTGAGAATTCACCTAGGCTGGCTAGAAATCAGCCAACAGCAGGACCATAACTACATAGCCAACCGAGCCTGGGGTTTTCGAATTAGAGGATTCTGAACAGAAGAAATATGGTCCCTAGCTCTGCACTCTCTCAACAATTTCTTGCAGCTCACTTTTCCATCCATTTTTCTCAGTCAGAAGAGAGATCCTATGTGCAATTCAGCTAGTAAGTCCATTAGAAGACAGGATCCTTAGCAAAAGAAGGGATGCCATCCTCATGGAGAGTTGTTCCAAAAAACCACTTTCTGCCGCTAGGCAACCCTGATGATGCTCTTCCATAAGCACAGCCTGTCTGCAGGGGCTTACGTGGATGCCTGGTGAGTCAGAAGAAGACACCAGAGAAAGTCTTACTCAGCCTTCAGATGAATGGAAAATATTGCATAAGGAGCAAAACAGGGAAGACCTGCCTGGACTGCGCGTGTGATGCATAACGTGTTTTACTCACGCTGTGGGTTTTGACGCTTGGGGAATTAGCTGGATTGTTCATTCATCCCTGAGTGGATGGAGTCATGGTGTGGGAGACCGGTTCCCTAGTTCTCTCCAGAAGACTAGTAATTAAAGTTGTGGTGAGACCCGACACCAAGCTAAGGGAGGTACAGTAGAGCTCCCTGGAAGCGAGAAAGAGCTTTGGAGGCAGATTAGATGTTGTAACCACCAAAGCCTGGGGCACAGTCATTATGCTAAGGAGATGAGGTAGATCCGAGCTAGCCAATGAGAAGAGCTGAAGGGCGGGACCATCCCTAGTGGCCCTGGTCTCCTGACTGTCTGGAGAGGTGGGGCAGGGCTGAAACCTGCCCATAATTCCTTCCACCAAGTTTAACACGCGGAACTGTCCCTCCCACTGCTGAAAGCATGGAAAATCCTTTGGTGTAATTTCCTAAATCTTTAAATATGTATTTCCCCTAATAAGAAAATGTGACTATTTCAAGAAATGCAGCATTTGGAGGGAGGAAGGGGGTGGGGTTTCCAAGAATATTGAACAAGGCCTTCTTTGTAACTTTTGCATGACTACAAGAGCTCATTTAAAATCTGAACCCAAAAAGCTGGAGAGGTAGAATACTTTCCTAGCAAGAAAAGTACAAGGCTAGATTCCTAGCACTGCAAAGATAAAAAGAAAGAGAAAGGAAAGAAGGGAGGAAGGGAGGAAAGGAAGAAAGAAGGGAAGGAGGGAAGGAGAGAAGGAGGGAGAAAGGGAGGGAGGAAGGGAGAAAGGGAGGGAAGAAGGGAGAAAGGGAGGGAGGGAGGAAAGGAAATTCTTCAGTACTCAGGAGGCCAGGAAAAAAAAAAACCTTCAGTACTCAGGAAGCTGAGGCAGGATAGTGAGTTCAAGACTAGCCTGGGTGGGCTCTTTTTGCTATGTAGCAAAACCCCATCTCAAGAAAAAAAAAAGCAAAATGAGCAGATAAGTAAGTAAATGAACTAATTATATGTCAACCTAAGTTGCTGGAACTCACACTGAAAGAGTGTGGGAGAAGACTGAAGAAACAGGAAGTACTGCTGGGTGGACGGTGTGCTGGTCACTTTGGGCTCTTCACTCCCTTCCTTGCCCTTAATCTCTGAAGGCACCACCAAGTCCTGAAGCCTTGCCCAGATGTGCTAGAGCCCTTCCTGCTGTACTGCTCTGCACCCAGCCTCTGTGTTTGCCTTGGGTTGTGGGTAGATCCTCAACTAGGGTAGATCATTGAGAGGCTTAAATTCATGAGATAATCGTCTCTCAAATGCACCATGTTCTCCCTTCTATTGCAAGCAGAAAAAAAAACCACAAACCCGTAACACAAACTGGGTCAGATGTTCATGTCAGCCTTGGCAGGAAACTATTGAACTTCGCTTTGCTTGAAGGATTCCATCCATAAAAGCAAAGCATATTCCTTGCTCTCTGTTCTTTATAAGAGTTATGCTGGAGACAGATGGCCAAAGGCATCTGGGAGGTTCTGGTGGGAGTGAAGTCGAAGCAGTGTGTGTGTTTCCCTGAGGAAGGGTCATGTGAAACCAGAATGTCAGCAACAGGATCCAAAGATAGAAAGACTTTCTTTCCAGAACAATGGAAGAAATCATCTCCCATCTGGTTGGGGATACAATTCAGTGGCAGAACGCTTGCTTGGTTCTGGGCTAGATCTCTAGTATATCGAAGTGTAGAAACGAGAAAAATCAATATCAGCTTTAACCTGATGGAAACTGTAAGTCTGGTGGGATCAGCAGAAGGAAGGAACAATGAGTAGCAGGGTGGTTACTAGAAGCAATGGCAGTGAGAAGAGAGGGATGCTACCCAGCAGCTGTCATCCAGGGGCATCATCAGAATGCCGAACACAGTCCCGAGAAGCTAGAAATATGAAAGATCTTTCCCACATAATCTCTGTTTTGTGAGGGAGAGTCTTAACCCCCTCTCTAGCCCTATAATCTCTGTTTTGTAATATCGTGGACAATGTACTCATTATTATTTGTGTGTGTGTGTGTGTGTATGTGTACATGCACGCGCACGTGTGTGTATATCCCTGTGGAAGTCCAAGGGTGACTTCAGGAATCACCCTAGATTGCTTCTACCTCCTTTTTGTGTTGTTCTGGGATGTCTCAGGCTCACCCACCAAGGCCAGAAGAACAGGCTGCCACCTTTTCCTCCTGGCATTTTTATGTGGGACCTGGGATCTGAACTCATCTCTCCAGTCCAACATATACAGTTTTTAACATCCACCATTCCTATATCTAATGCTATCTATATAATTTTATCTTAATTTTAATATATATCTACCCATATCAGCTCTATTCAATAAATTCCTTGTTATGACCATAAACAGCTATACTTCAATTCACGATTTTCCGACAGTTCTCATGTTTATAGTCAATAAGATTAATGAATGAAAACATGGGTATTCATGTGCATTATATCATAGAATCACAGATATAGTCTTTATCTGTCAATCTTTTTTATAGTAGTTTTTTTTTTATTTAAAAATTTAATTATACATTTTAAAATTTTTTACCAGTTCCCTCCCTCCCCCCTCCTCCCCCTCCCCTTCCCCCAGTGCCTCCCCCCCAATTCCCAGAGAGTCCTTTATTGTATACGCCTAACTCTCCATTGGGTCCTCCTCTCCGATGACATATAAGGACCCAGTGGCATTTCCATAAGCCCTTTCTCTTGTTCCCCTTAAGCATAAGATCACTACTATGGCTGTCAATCCCTTGGCTGTCTACTATGGCTGTCAATCCCTTTAGTAACTGTGATCTCCACGTATTTGTAATGCATGGATAATCACTTAAATGCCAAATGTCTTTGGAATTGCCAAAAATAAAATTAAACTGTCAAAGTTTTTTCAGCACTGGGGATGAGATTCAAGGCTCAGTTCATGCTCTATCACTGAATTACATTCATGTATAAGGAAGCCTTATACATTCATGTAATTTTCAATAGATTTTTAGATCATTTTTCAGATTCACTAAAAATTGATGAAAAATACATAGAAATTTTATACTATTGCAGCTAGTCTGCATGGTTGCTGATAAATTCATAACCAAACAGCTAAAGGGAAACAAGGGGTTTTATTTTGGCTTATGATTTGTGATTGAAATTCCTTATCCAGTTTGGCAGGAGAGTTCACACCAGTACCAAGGGCCAAGGGAACTGGCCATATATATCCACAAGACTGCTGAGAGGTAGAGTCCTCGCCTGCCAGACCGGCATGCCTGACTAAGTATACAGGAGGATGCCAGCTTCCTCAACTGTTCCCTCCATCTTACTCCCCTGCCAGGGACTAGTCCTACCCACCCTGGGCTGGATCTTTCCTATCAATTAGGCAATTTCCTGTAGGCCTGCTCACGCTTTTCTTACAACTCTGCCCATAGCTCAGAGTCTTCAGCTGCCAAGTTGACGCCAGAATCTAACTCTGACATGTGCTTTTCAGAATATTAGCTTACGTAAATAATCCTCTGTTCTTACCAAATCCAGTCACATAATATAAATGATTAAATATGAGATAAGTTTATGCTACATGATTTGGACTTTACACTGAAATGGATAACAATGGTTAGTACGGAATTTACAAATCAGTTCAGCTTGTAGTTGTGGCATTTAAAAAATAATGTTTCTTTTTTAAAAAAGAATTATTTAGAATTGCAGTGGATTTTTACTGTTTTTATTCCCTCTCATTGCCCTGTCTCACCATCCCTCCTCCCACTGCAACGCTTCCTCCTGACAAGCTTCCCTTCCCTCCACCCGTGTCCCTTATTGTCACATGCCTCACTGAGTCCAAAAGCACATGTCTGTTCTTACATGTGCTTGTGTATCTGCTGCAGCATCGGCAATATTGCACTGGGACTATGACTGATGCATGGCCATCAATGATCTCTCTGCAGTGGGCAGCGCCATCTGAACTCCTCCCTCGTTCCTTGTGCCGCGTCTTTGGGCCCAATCATACATAGACGGACTGGGACACAGCTCATCTCGGGCTGTGTTAGTTTCATGGGAAAACAAGAACATTGCTTGACCCCCGACTCTGTCCATATCTAAAACTATCTAAGAACAATCCATGTCTGAAAACAACCAAAGAAATACCACACTTCGTAACTTACATAGGCTTACAAAATTGAAGTTTGCATCTTCTCTTCCTTACAGGGACCTCAAAAAAGAAAAGAAAGGAAGGGAAGAAAGAAGAGGAGAGGAGAGGAGGTAAAGAGAAGGGAGAGGAGGGGAGGGGAGGAAAACAGAGGGGAGGGGAAGAGAGAAGGGGAAAAAGGAGGAGGAGGAAGGGGAAGAAAGGGAGGGGGAGGGAAAGAGAGACAGAAAAAAAGGAGAGAGAGAAAGAAAGGAGAGAAAAAGAAAGGAGAAATAAAGAAAAAGAAAGAAAGAAAGAGGAAGGAAGAAAGAAGAAGGAAGGAAAGGAAGGAAGAAAGAAGGAAAGAAGAAAGAAGGAAAGAAAGAAAGAAAGAAGAAAGAAGAAGAAAGAAAGAAGAAAAGAAAGAAAGAAAGAAAGAAGAAAGGAAGGAAGGAAAGAAGAAAGGAAAGAAGGAAAGAAAGAGAGAAAGAAAGAGAGAAAGAGAAAAAGAGAGAGAAAGAAGAAAAGGATATTTGAGAACAGTCCATGTAGTAACCGGATGAATTTGTCACAGTTGACTATGCTTGTCAGCATCCATTCAGGCTTCATCTAAGTACTATAACATCTTCCTCATCCTCATTACCGCTTGCATCATAGATAGTCTGAGATTGGTCATCAGAAGTTTGTTGATGGTGACTCTAGTGTCTTAGAAGTGAAGAGTTGAACTCCTGCAGTGGCAAGAAACATCTCAGCTCATCAAGGGACCTAACTGTGCTCTCTTGTCCGTTTGTGTTTACTGACAGCTGCTTGGGAGAGGAGCCCCTGAGAGCTTGCCACCATCTGAAGGGGAACTTGGTGCTTCTCCCCAAAATCTGCTACTATCTTCCTTATACAGAGGCCTTGCTAAGTGCCTGTCATATGCCAGCTTCAAACATTTAGAATTTTCACTGGGTTAAAAATTTGAAATTTCACAGGGTCATAAGGTCAAAAATTGTTACTTCTGTTTTGTAAATGGGGAAACTGAGGGAAGACCAAGAAACCTACCCCAGCACCATGTTGCAGTTGGTAATACGAACTGTGTTCAGACCTAAGCTGTCTATGCCTCGGGAGCCTTGTAGTTGGCTATTGGACCACTGCAGAAAAACCTGGATGGAGAGTCAGTGGCTACTATGTATTTGGGCTCATATTCTAGAAGCAGGAAAGCCCAGGAGCCAAAACGCAGCATCTGTTTGGCTTCTAGTGACAGTTTTGTGCTGCCATTTGCTAGAGCAGAGGGAAAGTGCGCATATGCAAGGAGGTGGGCGTGCCAGCGCTAACTGACTTTACAGCCAGCAGCTCAAGTCCAGTGACCCCCTCATGTGAAACCTAATCCAGTCTCCAGAGGCCTGACTCGGCTGCTCAATGAAACACTCTGTAAATGGAGATAATCAGTCATTCTTTTGTGAGGACGCCTATCGCTCTGAACTGGACACCGCGCATGCTCTGACTAGACACACTGAAGCGCATTCAATAATTGGTGGGCAAATATCTGTTGACATAACAACTGGGGAAGCAAAGGTGGAACGACATGGGAAAGGAGCAGAGTAGGAGGGTGGCCAGGGCTCCCCAACAATATACAGACCCAGGCCCACCCCAACATCCCCCTCTCTCTGATAAGCTTAGAGGTACCACTGCTGATCATTGTACTCAAGAATCCGGGAACCTGAGGGTGAGAGATGCCAGAGCTACCCAGGACCGCCGCGGGGTGGGAACACCTGTTCTTGGTGTGAGTCTATCTCTCCTGCTTATTTGAGCACAGCAATTGGAATGAGCGTGGGATTTGGAGTTTTTCAAATCCCTGTTCTTGAACCTAAAGCTATGGATCAGAAGCGAAGGGCAGACTTTTTCAGGAAAGACTTCTTAGACTTGAATCCCAGCTTCTGCATTCCAAGGCTGTGTGACTTTAAGTGTGCCTGAGCATTCTCATCTATAAAGGAGAGATAATACACAGGCTGATACATAGATCAATGGTACATTTCTTGTAGCAGAGCTTGGCATTCAGTAAGTACTGTTTGTCAGTTGAATGAATCCTTCTCTAAGAAATACGAGTGCTGATTTGCTCAGACAAAATGGAGTTCTGTAGACTCTGGGGAGAGCGTGGCTCATATGGAGATGATCATTTCCAGGATTCCTGCTTCTCTGGGAAATGGAATGCTATAGTTTAATGGAATACTAGAAGTCTTCCTGTGAATGCTTCTGGTCTCTATTGATAATTTCAAAAGTTTGAGAGTTGTTCGTTCACATGTGGTTCTAGGTCAGTCGTTTTCCTTGTATCTTAATTGTAATCATCCTGGCCAGAGCAGAAAGATTAGAAAGAGACCCTTGTGCCCTACACCCTTTAACAATCAGACTGGTAGGGCAATGGCCCCAGGGAACTGAAGTTTCCACAGGAATGAGAAGGCCAAAGTCTAGTGCCAGCTGGAGGGGAGCCTATCCCCAGAAAGTAACTGCACACAGTACTGACGCTTGTCAGACCATCTTGCAGGACAGACTGCACAGAGACAATGCGGGTCAGTGATGGACAGAGCGTACTCACATGCAGACTGCTCAGTCATCACGCCTCTTAGCCTCCATTTAAACCTAAACTTCATGTCAGTAACCCTCAAAGATGGACCTGAGGGTCCACTGGACCTCTGTATTTGTTCCTCTTTCCCGTGTGGCCACACTGACTAAATCCCTTTTCTCTGCTTTTCCCTATTACTTGTCCCTTCATAATTGACTTATTGCAGCTGAGTGGCTAAGGCTGCCAGGGTCCAGGGGTTGACCTAACAACTTTGGTAACAAGACTTTCCTTCTTAAAGGCTCAGGTGACCTTCTTGGTGGGTCTACTGCATGCCCACTTTCCTCACATACGAACAGAAAAGGGTTTTACGATGATGAAGCACTAGAAATGTGGCTTGAAGAAACACACACAGAATGTTTACAGAAATGCATCTCTCTGTGGGACCGGGCCACTCTGAAGATTCCAGAAGAGCATCCTCCCTTACCTGTCCAGCTCCCGGTGGCTCAGGACAGTCTGTGACGTTCAGCAGCAGCACTCAGCTCTCAGGGCTTATCTTCTCGTGGTCTGTTACCCCATACCCTCACCTTTTTTTCTTATAAGGACACCTGCTGTCATTAGGTTCAGGATTCATCGAGTCATCTGGACATGCTCATCTCAAGATAATTACACCTACAAAAGACCCTGTTTCCAAATAGGGTTATGTGCTCACGCACCAAGGATTAGGGCATGATTGTATCATTTGGGATCAACTGTTCAATTCACCACTCTTAGGTGTAATAGACCCCAAATTGGCTCTGCATAGTATACATCCGTTACTTTTTGAACCTAATTATACCTTTTCTTCCCTCCCCTCCCCTCCCCTTCCCTCCCCTTCCCTCCCCTCCCCTCCCCTTCCCTTCCCCTCCCCTCCCCTCCCCTTCCCTCCCCTCTCCTCTCCTCTCCTTTTCCCTGAACTCTTCTAGTCTTATCTATCCCTTGGAGATGGGGTGGTCCTAACCAGAGGAGCAATAAGACATTACAACCAACCTGTGGGTTCTGATTCTGACCTATGTTTGAACTTGTTTTCTGTCTCAGGTCTTTCTGTGATCATTGCTTTGCATACTAGTCCCTGCACTCATCTGCATGCTTGCTCTGCCTGGCTCTCCCTGTGTCCCTGTATAACAGCCAAGAGAGTCGAATGTCACACTAGGGTCTGGCAGTGCCAGCATACCCTGCCTGGCTCTTTATCAGGGTTACCTTGGGTGCACATCATGTTTCATAGATGAGACCAAAGCAGTAAACTCTGATGAGTTGGAACAAGTTGAGGCAGAGTTGTGGATCTGGGTCAGAGCAGGGATGATGTTTACAATTGGACTGAGCAAATAGGCTCCAAGAAGGAATCTGGGTCACAAGTTTGGCAGACGGGCAGGAACATGAGGCCTGGTACACGAGTGAAAACAGAACAGCTTTGCATTGCACAGGCCAGTTCTTGGGGCTTCTAAGTTGGATCGGGTGTGTCTTGCATGTGGTATGTTGTACTATTTACTCTTGTGTTGCCATGAGATAATACCCAAAGTCAAGTAACTTAAAGGAGAAAGGGAGATTTATTTGGCTTACAATTCCAGAGGGGAGATAGAGAGTGGAAGTGGCATGGTTGGCAGCAGAAATTGGAGACAGGCTAAGTTACACTCATCCAGGAGGCTGAGAGCTGCAAGACTGCGAACTGCAAGAGCAGACCTCTCCCAGAAGTAAGGTGAGACTCATCCACCTCAAGGCCCACTCCCTGTGACCGCCTTCCTCTTACAAGACTCTACCTCCTAAAGGTGCTATGACCTTCGCAAACACATAAGACTATGGGGGACACATTTCAAACCATGACACACATCATGGATTTCAAGAGTCTAACACAGTTGGCATATCTTTATCAACAGTTTGCTTTATACTAGGATCCAGCAGACAGAGATAAGGCAGTCCTTGTCTTTAGGTAGGTGAAAGTACAGCAAATGTCGAATCCATATAAAATATGAATTGTCATGAAGTGATAATCAGATGTACAATGTGACTAAGGAGGCCCAAGGACAGAGAGGAATGAATACTTACCTTGTCTTGGGGAAGGGACAGGTCATAGTGATGGACCCAGAGGAGCTAACACTGGAACTGAAATTCCAAGAATTCAGCAAGAGCAGGAGAGAAGAGTGATCCAGATGGACCGCCCAGGACCACATGGGCTCCCCTACTTCTCCTCCTTTGTTCCACTTGTCTCGTGCATAACCCCTTTCTTTTTTTCTCATCAGCATTGGAAAGACAGATAGAAAACATATCTTACAAGCAGGTCATGACCCAGGGAAAAAGACAATTGGAAATGTCTCCATTTATAAGGGATGAATATGGGTTTGAGCTGAATCTCAAGGACTGTTCATGGAGAAGTTTGCACAAAGAAAGTAATGTATCTTAGGGATCCATTGCTATTTTTAAAAATATTTTATTTATTCATTCACTTTTAGAACAGGTGTGTGAGTGCTATTCACCAATCATTCATTAATGAGTGGAGGTCAGAGAACAGCCTTCGGAAGTCAGCTCTATCCTTCTACCATGTGGATTTCAGGGATGAAACTCAGGTTGTGCCTAGGTCCCATGACCTATTAACCATCTCAAAAGTTCAGTGATTTATCCCAAAGGAGCATACCAGGTGACCTAGCAGGACACACTATTTAAAACATTTCCCATTTGAAGGTAGGTGCAATGCCAACCTCTGTTGCAGCAATAGGGTTACTTACTGTTCCAGTTTTGCACTATCCAGTGAATTTCTCTGACCTTTCTTGGATGTGTCTTCCAAACAATCACCTTTGTAATTGGTAGTGGTGTGTCTGAATTTGAAAAACAGTATACCTTCGCATAGCATGAATTTCATCCAACTATAATTAGATTGTAGTTAAATAACTCGGCTCATTGGGTTTTAGCTTGAAATGTATTCCAATAATAGAATAAGTAAAATGATACTGTTCAACATTTAATACATATATCCTATATATCAGGATTTAATATAAAATTCAAAGAGTAATTAGATTAAAAACTCAGACCTCAAAAATATTAAAGGGGGGCAGTGAGATAGTTCAGTAGTAAGGCACCTGCTTGCAAACCTGACTACCTACCCAAGTTGGATCTCCAGACGCCCACATGGTGATGTAACGGTTACTCTTAACCAGGGCTGTATCTTCAAATGCAGATGTAGGAAAATAAACCTTACCGTGCTTTAAATCCAAGTCTATTAAGCTTACTGTAACAGTTACTCTTTACTATTGCTGTGAGAGAACACCCAAAGTCAATCAGCTGAAGGAAGAAAGGGAGGTTTATTCAGCTTACGGTTCCAGAGGAGAGGCACAGCTTCTCTGGCAGAGGCGGCACTGGCTGGCTGGCCAAAGCTGGAGGAGGCTACATCACTGCAGACACCTTGGAAGCTGAGAGCTGCAAGACTGATTGCAGCAAAGGCTGACTCTCCTGAAGGCAGGGTGGGACTAATCCGCCTCAAGGCCCACCCCTTGTGGCTGCCTTCCTCCAGCAAGGCTCCACCTCTCAAGGTGCCATGACCTTGCCAAACACATGAGACTGTGGGGGACACATTTCAAACCATAACAGTGGTAGATGGACAGAGCTGACTTTCAAAACCTCACTGCTGACCTCTGCCCATGCCTGTGTGCTCAATCTCATTTTCTGATAAATAAATAAGTAAACAATAAATAAATAAATAAATATCTTAAAAAAGGAAGAATAAAACATTGTCTTTTTTAAAAAAAATACTTGAAAGAAACCAGACACAAAAGGCTACAAGCTGTTTGGAAAAGGCAAAACTACAGGAATAAAAATTAGATCAGTGGCTTCCAAAGATCGTGCAGGGAAGGAAATGATCTGTGAGTGGGGGGTGTTGCCCCGGCGATGCTGGGTACTCTGGTGGGGTTTATACGACTGGCAATACTTGTTGAGATGAAACCAATTACAGAAGGGCAAATTGAGGGATCTGGGATGATGGGGTCATGGGGTGATGATTCAGTTAGTAAAACATGAGGATCTGAGTTTGGACCCTTAGCAGATATGTATACCTGGATCTAACGGGTCACACCTGTAACCCCAGTTGTGAGGAGGGATAGAGACCCAGAAAGGAGGATCCCTGGGGCTTACAGCCCAGCAAATCCAGCCAATCTGTGAGTTTCCATTTCAGTGAGAGACCCTGTCTCAAAAAATTATGGTGAAGGGCTACTAGAAGATGTCCTGAAACACACGTACACGCACTACATGAACATATGTATACTTTGTACAAGCATACATACACATGTGTACGCTATTCTAAAACATTTTTAAAAGATGTAAATTTTACTTGATTTGTTACATCTCCATAAACATAACTTTAAGAAAAGTCATTTCCTTACTCAGCACTCAACCTAGACGCTTTCTTCTGTCACGGAGGGTGTTTATTTCAGAAAAAGCACAACTGGCCAAAGTGCAGAAAATAAGTGATTGCAGACTGCTCATCCGTGAACAGGGCATCTAAACCACTCCCACCCCAAGGCCCAGGGAACATCTAAGAAGTGGGAATCTGAAGTAGGACAGGGGTGCACGGCCAGACATTATCTCCTGGACATGACAGGGCGGTGCTATCCATGATTTCATGGCAGTCATGTATATTTCCACAAGACCTGCATGGGACTTGTCCTATCAACATTTCACCATGCGAGGGAAAAGACCTCGAGAGATTCCATGCCTCCCCTCCCCGAGAGACTGATGAGAGCTAACGTTTATGGGGAGGAAATGGTGGAGCTCTCCTCAGTGGTATACCAGTTGATATAGGAGTCACGCTCCAGCAAGAACTCAGGCATTTGTTTTCAAACTGCAAAACAGAGGAAAACCAGTGGGCCACACATAAGGAAAGACTTGGAAATTGGGATGGGAGTCTGGCAGGAGAGAAGAAGAGTTGTAAGAGGAAGAGGAGGGAGAATGGAATTGGGAAATAAGGTATAAAATATAAATTCACTATATTCATGTATTCAGCACCAAAAGAATCATTAAAAAAAGAGAATGGTCAGCTCCATCAGATGCCCCAGGCACATTCACTGCTGCTTCTCTCTGTTTTCGCTTGCTCAGGAGGAAGAGATGAACTATTACCCATCCTGCGCCTCTCAGCTCTAAGACAGGGGCACTCAAGTCGCAGTCTGTGTAAAATGAGCTTCCAAGATGCAGGGCAATTTAACATAAGTAATCATTTCGAGTGTAGAGCTGCAGACCTCTTTCAGGTTATATGCAATCCTTAAAATAAATATGATCTCTTCTCTCTCACTAGTCAGAGGCTTTGCTTCTGGAACACTCGGTTGCTTTTGTCTCCCAACAAGGTAGGTGTGTGCCAGAGAGAGAGAGAGAGAGTGTGTGCGTGTGTGTGTGTGTGTGTGTGTGTGTGTGTGTGTGTGTGTGTGTGTGTGTGTGTGTGTGTGTGTGCAGGAGGGGAGAGGGATTTTAGGGCTTCCTTAGATCTTTCTCTGAAGCTTATGAAGGATCTCTTCTTCCCGTTTTCCTGCTGTATGTGCATATATCCCAATCTATTCTTACACAGATGCCAATCTTACTGGATTCAAGTCTACTTTAAACACTTCATTTTAACTCAATTACATCTATAAAGCCTTATCTCCAAATGCAATCACCTGCTGAGATACTTGTGATTAGGAATTCAAAATAGGATTTGAGGGAGGCACAATTCGGACGACAGAAGTATCCTTCCCCCTCTTTCTTTCCTCCATATGGGCTCTTTCCTATTCCAGCCACACTCCAAGCATACTGCCTCTCCTATGATGTAAGCTTCTTTGTCTTTTTTCATCTTTGTTACTTTCATTTCACCTTGGTGACCTCCTTGGTTTCCCTGTGAGAAGGGAAGGAAACTGACACACTAGGTAGGAAAGAATGTTGCTAGATCATTGCTTGCTTATTTCTTTGATTGACACACATTTGTATGGATGTATGCTGTGTGTGTACATGCATGTGTGGAGGTCAGAGGTCAACGTCTGGTATCTTCCTCAGATGTTTCTCCACCTTATTCTTTGAGGCAAGGTCTCTCACTGAATTTGAAGCTTATTGATTGACTAAGCTGGCTGACCAATGAGCTTTTGGGATCCTCTTCTCTGCCCCTCCACATGCACTACTATGCCAGGCTTTTTACATGGGTTCCAAATTCAGGCCCTTATATTTGTGCTACAAGAACTTTATTCACTGAGCCTGATTTATTATATTCTCACAGAACCTTTCCCTGCAAGGTTATGCGGAATGGCTTTAAGCATTCCAAGTACATCAGGAACACATCAGATATGTTTAATAAAAACTGAAGCTCTGCCCACAGCACATAAAGTCTTACACTCGCTGCTGCCACACCTATAAATGGCTAAGGAATGGTCAAAAAGCAAATATGAAGCGAGGCAGCTTGTTCAAGTTTTAATATCAGCTTCTAGAGCTGGCATGAATAATTGATGGTAAATCAGATCCTTATAATAATTTATCTCTGAGCAGCAGAATCATTCAAACTGAAAATGTGTCTCCTGCTAAAAGGCAGGGAGGTTCATGTGACTTCTGTAGAAGGAGCATCTGCTGGCTCTTGCAACAGCGCTCCCAGGGAGCACAGGGAGAATAGGAAGCAGTCTCTCCTCCAGCATTTGTACAGAATCTCATAGAGATTTGTTGCTCACAGAACAGCAAAAGGTGGAGGCAGACCCAGACTGTGTGAGAAAAAAACAGTTGCAGACTGTACTCTTGGGTTCAATTTTTGCACAAACAAAATACCGAGAAGTCTTTACCATTGATTCTCAGCCTAAGAGGAGATGGGTCTATCAAATTTGCATGAGCAGCATGGCTGAGGGTCAATGAATGACTCAAGATCAGGATGGGGACGAGTGACGTGGACTAGGTAGGAAGGAATAACTCCAGAGCATAGGACCACACAGCCAAAGGAGAGATGGACCGATACCCACAGTGCTGGCTAACCTGCACCAAGCGTCTTCACTGTGTAAGGCCTGTGCTATGTGCTTTGCACATCATGAACAGCACTGTCATTGCTTCTGATGATCCCTGATTTGCAGATGAGGATAAGGAAGCTCTAAAAGATACTCTCAATGACAGAGTTAGAATTCAAGCAACACGTTTACCCCAACACCCAAACTATTCTCTTCTACTCTCTGCTATGATACTCCCATCCTGGAGTAAGCGGGAGTTATTCATAATTCATCGCACTAAATAAAGGAAGTGGGACTTTGAGAGAACTGAGCATAGCCTGTTTCAGTTCTCCCAGTTACTTATTTTTAAAGGTCTTCACAAACTTCAAAGACAGTCTGTTATAAAGATCTTGTTAGAGGGTATGCTCCAAGGATTGGAACATAATTGATTTTTGTGCTTACAGTTCTAATGTACATTTGGGCTGGCTGTTTTGCAGATCAGGCTCTTTATGAAAGGGGGTCAGATAGTATCTACTTCTACTCCATTTGTAGCAGCTAAGAAGCTTCAGTGTGCTGATAGATAAGCTGCTGTCTAATGGGAAATGGGACTGTGTAACTTCCGGTACAGGAAGTAAAAGGGGAAGATGCACTGATTGCAGTAGCCCCTAAGACAGACGCTTAAGGAGGTTACCATAATGCTTGATGCGAATTGGCAAGGACAGAGGACACAAGTGGAAAAGATTCCAGGAAGACGAAGAACCTCCTGAAGGAAAGTGAGTGAAGAAAGAGAACCTGGCCACATCTCCAAGGCAGTGCTGAACCCTGCTTGGTCCATCGGCTGCTGCTCCCAAGGGCCGAGGCATTGCCGCAGGGCTGGCTGTGAACCTCTGTCCATGTCCACCTCCCAGCCACGCTGTCCCTAACCCTGGCTTCTCAGCACTTGAGTTCTCATGGGCTGTGACTCAGATCTGATGTTTTCTTGGATGAGAAGGAGTTAGGACAAATTATTAGGTCAGAAAAGAAAGAAAGAATGACTAGTGACTAATAGGCAGAAGCCCTGAGAAAGAGGCCCCTGTATGCCTGGCCCTGCCGTCCCCTCTAACTCATCCCTCTGTGTCATCGGGGCTCTGATTCACCCAGTCTAGAACCTCGCACCTAGCCTGATGCCTCCAGCTCCATCGCGCTTCAGATATGAACCCCAGTACCGAGAAACTTTAGCCCCTGACTGCTTTCAGAATCCATTCCCAGATCCTCAAGTGTTTCAGAACAGGTTCTGACCCTCTCTCTGACTAGACCCGTCGGGAACCCCCTCTACCAGGCCCCCTGCCTCCACTCTACCCATTATAGTCGGCTGACTATACTGACTATTCCCTGACTTCCTTACTCTTCCCAACTAGCTCCCTTCCTGGTTTTATGTATTTGGGGGGGAGGGGAAGTTCAGGTCTTGCATATGTAACAAGACCCTAGATTCAATTATCACCATTACCAAAGGTTCAGTTTTTCCTCTAAGCTTACAAGACAGAATACAGAGTTCAAGCATTATTTCTCAATGAGCGAAGTATCAAACTATAAACTTTATAAACTCCTTGGCCTGGCATCACCTCCTTTCTTTTTCCAACAAGGTCAAGGCATCCAAATCTGTGACAGTTTCCTTAACCCCTGCCCTGAACGGATGTGGTCGTGTAGAATGCAGTACCTTGGGCAGTCACTAGGTGGCATCTGATGGAGACGCTACGTGAATCCTCCAGAAAGCTTGTTAGAGCACACTACAGTTCTCCATGTTGGCTGCCATTGTCTGGTGGGCGGGTTGGAGTTAATCCATCGCCATCTGTCTTTATTTTGCTAACTTGCTCAGTCGGACGCCACACAATTGGGTTCTGCAAATGTCTGCTCTCCAGTAGAGCAATTACCAAGTCTCTTTCTAAACAATATCCCCACAAGGCGTTCTTCCTGCTTTGCATGGAACTCCAAGCATGCAGGCTCTCTTTGACTTGCTTTGCTTATAGCCTTGTCATCTTCAAAGATGAAGAAAAATTGGTCTGGATCCGAAGCCACAACAAGGCATCGTGACTTGTCTTTCCAAGCTGAGACCAATCCGCGTGTTACTGTTACATAAAAACCTCACGCTGTACAGCGGAAAGCATGGGCTGGGCTCGTGCAGCCCACGGAGACTCTACTGTCTGTGGAGTGAGGGCACTCGGAGCATTTTGCTGCTATTCATGATAACGGTTTAATATTTGAGGGAGTGGCAGCAAGGGAGAGTTTGGAGACACGTGCAATAGAAATAAGGAAAGGAAAAATGGAAAAATGGAGAAGTATTTGACCATCTGCCTTCCAATGCTATTCCCCAAGAGAAAATGGTTAATAACTTCAATAGCCTAGTGAGAGGGGTGTTTCTATTTCTCCTGCCATTCATTCATTCATTCATTCATTCATTCATTCATTATTCATTCATGTATTTATGCACTAATTATGTACTCTTTGTGTTGTGGATTACACTGTATGACATGTGCCAGCTGTGGCTGGGATCAGGTCACCAAGAGTCACCGCTGTCTTGGAGCTGATGGTGATGAGGATTACAAAAGAGACACAGGGGTTTTCACTCAAGCGTAGGATGGCACCTCACCTCCCCTGGGAGTCTGGAAAGATGACAGGCAGTTAAAGCAGGATTCTCTGTTATATGACACAGGGCGAACGCTCTGCTTTGTAGTTAGCACATGCCAAATTGGTTTGATGACCACCTAGCAACTTTTATTGAGCATGGCATGAGGAAGGTCTCAAAGAATGAAAACCACAATGTGGTTTATCAGGCCCTGATAAAAGGCAGAAGCTTCTCTTCTAGAGCATACATTATACCTTGCCTTGGGTCTTTGCTATGTTTGCTACAGTTTGTTTTTCCTTACAACATACTTCTTTCGTCACCTGCTTCTGCCTTTATTCCTTCCACCCAAATGATATCGCCATCTTTGTACAGCTTGCATCTGTAAGCGCATTTCACTCAAAGCCTTTAAGTGCTGATAAAGCCAAAGGTGATTAAGCATTAACATAGTAGTATACATTGCAACCTTCTTCAGATTCCATTCTTTATTTAAATTTTACAAATAAGAAACAATCTGGGAGGAAAAGAAGAGGAAAAAACATCAACCTGGCTATTATCAATTAGGCAATTGACAAAAGGATATGCCTACAGTGTATCTGTCTCTTCTGCTGGATTGCTGTTATTTCAGGTGGACTTTCTTTGTTCGGGGTTTCAGATATAAGCACAGGGAGTCCATGTCTTGGTGTGCTAGCATGGGCTAAGGTTATGACAGGATTTGGTGCAGTCAAGACAGACTTAGTCACCTGGCATGTGAATGAATTATATGTGTCTAGGTTTGCACTGCAGGTGACAGAATAGATGGATCATGTAGGGGAACTGGTGTGGTCTCACTATCTCCCAGTGCATTTGTGAGTGAGCTGGTATCCCAGGACTTTATCCCAACAACTAAGTGTGTCTGTCCTTAAATATTTGCAGTCTGATTCCTTTAAGGTCATCTCCCAGGAGAAGTTGCACCACTAGATAGTGTCATAACCAATCCTAGCTGCAAACTTTGCTTTGCTTTGTTTAATGACTTACCAAGTTCCCCCTGAGGTGAGCTCCTGAGGGTGGGACAGCTGTACCCCATGATGGGATGGGATTCTCCTGAGTGCAGCTCAAAGCCATCAGGGAGAGGGAGGGGCATCCAAAGCATTAGGAATATGGGGTGGTTTAAGAGTGGAAATGCCCTTGGCTTCATATCAATTTAGGATCTGCTATAACCATGAGGGATGCTTGGGGGTACAGAAGGCAAAAGGGGATGCCAGGTTAAAAAGCAATGTCATTTGACCTTCAGCAGACATTGGAGATCTTGAGGCTGTCCAGCCACCACAACTGTTTCCTTGGTCATCTCTGAGGAGGGCACTGAATAGGGTCCAGGCAATCTATGCTCTTCTGGGTTTGATCTTTCACTGCATTGGATTTAACTGACCAAACTCATTCTTGAGGCTTCCCGTTCTCAGCATATGAACCCTCCTGTCCCCTATGACTCGGCGTGACCTCCACCAGCCTTCTCTGCAGACAGGTGCTTACTCTGCATTCTTCACTCATTGACCATGGTTCTGAAAACCTGGGTCTTAGGAGCCCCGCTTTCTCTCCTGTCCCTCACTTTTTATTCATTGAGATGTACCTTTTTGGTGTGAGCTACATGTGGTGAAAGGAAGGCATCTCTGGAGGGATGGAGGGACCATGGTGTTTACTGCCTTGTTTTGCAAGCCCTTAAGTGGTGTACGTGCGTCTCGGTCCCTCCCCACAAGAACCCCACCAGAGAGAGATGCTATTTTCCTTTGCCTCTTCATTCACACTGTTCCATTGATTTGAAATTCTTTTGTCTTCTTTTTCATGTTCCACATGTTGACTTCTTTTAAAACCAGCTCAATTATCATCTTCTTCGTGGAATCTCACTGAATTCCCTGAATGCCCTTATTCTCTGTCTGGATCCTATGATCCAGCCTCATCCTTCTACGAGATCATTTGCCACATCAGTTTACACAGCACATGTCCAACCCCCCTCCCCATCTACCCAAAGTTGTCTTTAGGGTACTGAAGGACAAAATAAGGTCTTCCCTGCCTTCTTTTCCTGTTATCTCAGTGCTTGTTATGTAGTCAAGCATTGAATCAATCTTCATTCATAATAGTCAGCCTTTGTCAGCTTGGTATAGTCATCGAAATAGCTCTAAGAGGTCCGTTGACTGTTATGGAATAAGAAGAGCAAGGCTTCAAGAAGTTAAATAGCAAAAATTGGAACAGGAGACTATGAAGATGCATTTGGAGTTCACAGTGTGCTACATGATCACTCTGACTAGGTTCTCCTGCAATTGACAGCTTGCACAAACCAATGTTAAATAAAATATGCACAGACACAAAGATGAAAGGACAGAGAAGCGAATGAATGAATCTGGTTCATAACACTTTCATAGAAATTTAACCTTCCTTTCTACTCTTTCTTTCCCACTCTCAGGAATACTTCTCAACTCCCTCCGCTGTCTTATGATGACTTCCAGGAGTCCCTAAACCCTGAGACGCCTTCTTTCTCTCTCCAACCTCATGAAAGCCTTCTCAAAATTAACTCTCAGACCTTGTGGTTGGAGTCATCAAAGACTTCACCAAAGGGCTTCTGTCCTTCGCTCAGTATATCTAAGTTCTCATGTCTGCCAAGGTTTCACTGTCCCTTATGAGACTCATTTTCCTACATGCATCCATCATTTTAGGTCAAGTAATGTTTGCTTACCTTTGGCTGGCAATTTAGCCCACATTGCCTCCAGCTTTTGAGCAAGGTGCTCTGTATTCTAAATACCTGTCATATATCAGGAACTAAGCTGGGTTCTGGGAATGGTGAGATTAAAGCACCAGTTTCTGAAACTTGTGGATTCACAGGGAAGGTGGAAGTAGCAGTTATCATCGACTCAGAGAAAGCCCGGGTTGCTATGGGAGTTCACAGGATGTCCACTTTTGAAGCCTCAACAGCCCGTCCCAGGCTTTCTCCCTACTTAAACAGACTCATCTCTCCTAGAGGGATTTCTGTACTCAGTCTTCATCTGTTTCTCTTAGGCACCTCTTTCTCATTTATTTAATGGGATTGTGCTACGTTTACCTGTACTTACTGATCTTTTCATCTGCAAAAATACCAGCTCCTTGAACTTTTTCTTCTTATCTGGTAAACTGTAATAGAGGAGAGAATAAGAGAAGGCAGACCAAAAGGAAGAAAGGGGGTTTAAAGAGGTGACTGATTCAGTGAAGGACCTGAGTTTGTGTTTCCAAAACCCACGTAAAAAAGTAGGTGTGGTGGCTTATGCAAACAACTCCAGAACTGAAAAAGGCAGAGACAGGAGGATCCCTGGGGACTGCTAGCCAGCCAATCTAGACAATTGGTAAACTTCTCGTTCCAAAAGAGACCCTGTCTCAAAAAATTAAATGAAGAGAAATTGAGGAAGGTATCCAAAAATAACTCTAGTCTACACACACACTGAGATAGCATATCTTCTCCAGGAAAAAAGTCAATGCGAAGATATCATTTTTAGTGGTAGATTTGTACTCTCAAGAGAAAATGTTTATGTAACTTAAACTTGAGTTATTAAACTTCTCTCGTTCCAACAATGTCGTGTAGGGCTGCCTAAGGAGGGTGGATCACTATGGCGAGCTGCTGTTTGTCAAAGCTGAACTGAGCACAGAACAAGAGGAGATGCAGCCCTGGAACTCTTAAAAACATGAAATGGAACCAGACAGAAATAGGAGTGAGATGTGATGGAGGGGGGTAGGGTAGGGTGAGGCGGCTGCACGCCTAAGCAAGCAAAACCTGGTGTTGTATTTCCAATCACGTTGGTGTCTGAGGCTAACGAAGCCTGGGGAACATTCACACACCATCCAGTTGTGGCTCTGCAATGATCCATTCATTAGCCAAGGGAAACAAGTTCCACAAAGGGCACTCCCAGGAAAAACAGGACAGTTGCCAAGGTTCGCCTAAGCGGTCCCTAGCTTCCCTTTTTCTACCAGATGAACCCTGCTATCATTTCAGCACCTGGCTGTAACACACCTTGTTGATATGCTTCCTCCCACTGTTAGAGCTCAGTGACAGTTCTCCGGTGGAAGCAACATCTGTGCTTTAGGTTTTTTACTCTCAAAATATCAGCATGTTCTTCTCTAGCTGGCTTGCCACATTTCTCCACTACAGTCACCTGTCCTTTGGACCAACTAACCACCCCCCCATCCCACCCCAAGATAAGAAAGTCTCACAGTCCCAGTGAGCAGGGTGCTGGGAGCTAGCTGTGGATTTTCTCCTTGCTTGGTGCTGTCTGACATTCTGGGAGCTGGCCAACACACTGGACAGTTTCCCTTGGATATTTTTGCTAGAGGGATTTGATTTTTATGTCAACATTTTTTTCAGGTAAAAGGAGTGGCAGAGCTAAGAAGGAACATGAGAAAAAGGAACTTACCACAAATAAACTCAGCATTGCTTTGGGGCAGAAACACAGATTCTATAAAGGTTCTGAAATTTAAAGGATGATGTGCTTACTAAGTTTGCCTTGCGCTTTCAACTAAGCAAGCAGCTTCCCTGTCTCCTTGGCAACCAGAATACAAACATGTCATACACAAATTTGCCACTTCCTTTGCCAAAGTCTATGCATCACTGGGAAGGCGGAGGAGGGCACAGGTGCCGGGTGGAGGAGTCCATATAATGCCTGAACACATTTATCCCTCCTTGCACTTCAGAGGGGATTTTGCCTCCTTAACCACATTGACATCTCGGTTGTCTTCTTTATCAGCCATACCCTGGACTTCCTAGTAAAAAGCTAATGCAGCCTCACCTCTCCCTGTCAATCAACACCATTAAGAAAATTTGCTAGGAAGGTTTTTCTGGAAAGGTTTATTCATTGAGACACACCTAGATGACCAAAGACAGTAACTATAAATAGCCTCTTTAACAAGGGAGGGCACAACCTGTGATGTCACCACCAGAGACCTTTACCTCCTTCCATGGGACTTCATGCTCCCATGTGGTCCCTGTGGCAAGATGAGCCACACCAGTTGCAAGGTGCTCAGCAAGAACTGGGTTCAGGGAAGCTGCCTAAATAGTTGGACCATCTCAAGAATACTGGGAGATGAATGCGGAGTAGCAGCGACCTGCAACGCTCACCCAGAATCAGGCCAACTTAATTTCTCCCCATTCTAAGGCTCAGGGAACCTTGCAGAAGAGGGAGAAGTAAAATTGTAAGAGCCTGAAAATGGGAAGGTCCACCGTTGGAGAGGACGCCCCATTCAAGGAAGGGCTGCTGCATCCAGAAACTCCCCACAATGAGACTCATTCTTACTAGACCTACATAATGACTGACTTACCAACGTGCCCTCATAGATTAGCAAGAATCTCAGGAGAGACAATTACATCCAGGGGAAACCCTGGGGACTGGAGGAGTGAAAGGGAATGCTTCTTTCAGTGGGGTGGCCCGAGGAGGGGTCACGAGGAGGGGTCACTTGGTATGCCAGAGACCTGAACCCCTCAAGAGTAAACAAGCCAGAGGGAACTCTGGAGTCCATAGATGTGAACAGGAAGGGGAGGGGGTTAAAAAGAGGGGGAAAGGAGGGAGTCAGGAATAGTATTCAGTATGCTTGCAAAACTAGGGGAAAAAATTAAATTATTTTTGAAAAAAGAATACTAGGAAATATAACCTCAAGGGCAATGTGCCTGGAGACAAGCGGAAGCCAACATAAAGAATTAAGTCCTGGAGGGTGTTAGAATCCTAACCCTTGATGTGGAATATTCTTTTCCTAGGGCTATTCTCATCCCCACAGCCTGAGGCCAGTAGAGGGACTCTCAGTGTGGGGTGACCAAGAACTGCAAGTTGGCTTTTGGAGCAAGTCGGGCACTGAAAAATCATTTGCCTGCTGTAATGGCTACTCTTAACTGTTGCTGTGAGAACACTTAAAGCCAATCAACTGAAGGGAGAAAAGGAGGTTTATTCAGCTTACAGTTCCAGAGGGGAGGCACAGTCTCTCATGGTGGAGGCAGCACGGCTGCCTGGCCGAAGCTGGAGGAGGCTACGTCACCTGCAGACATCTTGGAAGCTGAGAGCTGCAGACTGCTTGCTGCAAAGGCAGACTTCTCCTAGAAGTAGAGTGGGACTAATTCACCTCAAGGCCCACCCCTTGTGAGTGCGTTCCTCCAGCAAGGCTCCACCTCTTAAGGTGCCATGACCTTGCCAAACACATGAGACTGTCGGGGACACATTTCAAGCCATGACACCTGCCCAGCCCGAAACTCTCATAGAAGAGGCTTCCCAGGATGGGAACCAAATGTGGGGGGAAAGAGAACAAGCATCAGAGTAGGATCCCCAGTTCTTCAAAACAAATGAGGAGCAAGACTGGTAAGAAAATAAAACTGAATGACCCCGCCCCCACCCCCACTTTCTTTATGCCAGTTCTTTCCAGGACAACTGTGGAGAGGAGAAGGCGCGTGTGGGTGTGGGATATGTATACCACCCCATGTGGATCTATACATATGTCCTAGCACCTCTGGGAATGCATGTGGAAACCCAACAGTATCACAACAACACAAGCCCTACACATGTTAGTCTCACCACAAGACAAGTGCCAAGTCCAAGTCTGATGGGAAAAGCCTGTTGTTTTCCAAGAATTGAAAAGTAGCCCTTGTTCTTGCCAGTTACTCTTCAGAAATCACTTAACAAAGCTTGTGAACTATGTGCAGGGCAAGAGGGAGGGTAAAATAGAGGTGGAGTGGAACGAAGGAGAATGTGTTCCAATGTTTCTAACCGACATCCTGATGGAGAAGTCTCAAATTGCGAGCTAAGCAGGAGCCACAAGGAATGAGTTGGGCTGGATCCCAGGAGAGCTTTTGGGAAAGATTCAGCTGACTGGTGCCAAGCCGAATCCAGAGTTGGGGGGTGGGGCAGAGAGTGGTCTGGTGAGTGCCTCTGTCTCTGCCCCTGCCAGGCGTGGCTTAGTGCGAGGTGAAGGATGATATGTTGACAGAGAAACATCTCTTAGAAATGAGAGCGGATTTATGGCAAGTGATTGCACAATAATACTGGCCTACAAGAAACTCTTGTGCAATTACCAGAAGGCGAGAAGTACTACCATCCATTTACATAACATACTGAACAACTAACATTTACTGAAAGTCAAGTACTATTCAGAGAGCTTTGCGGCTATCAACTCGATCTGCACAAGGGCCCCATGTAGCGGTTAGTGTTGTTCCCAAAACCCATTTGACAGAAGAGAAAAGCAAGGCATGGTAAGCCTCCAGAAGCTTCTCAGTGTGCTCAAAAGCCAAGATTTTACTGGAAGTTTTTCTCCAAATGCCATGCAGTAAGTCACTCACTACACATATCTGCTTTCCAAAGGGGCTGAGAAGATCAATAACGCCATGGTTGTGCTAAATCATCAGAAGAGGCTGAGAAAAATGCCATGGCTCCCTCCAGTTTAAGAAAATCAGGCTCTTCTGGTGACTCTGCAGAGCCTTTTGTGGTTGAAGCCAACAAGAAATTATCAATCCCTTTCTCTATGACCTCAAAAATATTAAACTGCACCTCACCAGATACATGAACACGCTTGATTAGAAAGCACAAAAACACACGTTAAAGTTGGCCAGCACTTCAAGGTCAATATACTTTGGCCTGGGTAGCCCAGCAAGCAGTGTTTATATGAAAGACTTGAGCTGGGGCAGATGCCAGCTACTTCTGAGTCAGACCAGGCAACCCAATCTCGGTTTAGTACTGTAGTACTGCAGAAGTCACACAGACTAACCCTGACGGGAGATAAGAGGAGACAGCACACCGGTGTACACGCCAAGAAGCAAGAGTTGCCTTGGGTACTGGCTAACAGCAATGCGAGACATAAGTAAAAAACAAGCTATGGTTTTAATATTTAGGCCTTGGTCTTCAATATTAACCATCGAAAGCCAATGGATATATCTATATGTCTTTATTTACAAATTCTTAGACAAGTTCGTTGTTGCTTTTTCTTTTTTGTCTTTCAGAAGTCATTTCTCTCCTTCCACCATGTTGGCCCCAGTGATTGAACTATGAGATGGCTTGCTCAGGCCCAGCCATATAGCTCGACCTGTTTCTCTCTCTCTCTCTCTCTCTCTCTCTCTCTCCTAAAAGGTGAGGCATTTGCCCCTTATACTGTCTTTGTCTTTCTTATACTATGAGTTATTTCCTGAATTTGATTAATTTGTTAAGTTTTTTTCTTGCCCCTGTACATCATGCTAAATCATGTCTTTGGGTCTTATTCCATGATCTTTAGGTGAGTGATTTATTCTCCATTATATATGATTATGAAATTAGATTTGGGAGATGAGGAAGATGGGTTTGTGGGTAAGAGCACTTGCTGTGCAGGAGGAGTGAGGACCGGAGTTCAAAGTCCAAGAGCCCATGTTCAAATTCAAGCACATGCCTAAAACTCCAGTACTGTGTGAGGAGCAAAAGCAGGAGGATTGTTGGAGCTTTCTGGCCACTAACTTAGGGTCAAAATTAGTGAGATGCCTGACTTAAAGGAAAAGATAAAGAATGATAGGACACCCAGTGTCCTCTCTAGTCTCTGTGGATGTACACAGGTGTATAAATACACACAGACACATATATTATATCACACATACAGAGAGACAATGAGAGAGGGAGAGATTTTTCTCTTTGTATTGCTCCTAACACCATCCATCATGTCCCTTCAAAATCCCATCAAGTTACTAATATTTTTATAACTTCAAGTGTCTCTTTCCTTTCACTTAAAGTCATGTTGCAACGCTGATAATTCACTAAACATTATTGCATGAGGGTAAGATCAGTGAAAGGACCCTGTAGAGTAAGTTTATCCATCAGGGAAACAGGCACAGGGTGGCCACAAAGGAGAAATCCACAGTATAAGGTGGAAGATGGATTGGAACTTAGAAAAGCTCCTGACCAGGATTCACATTCCATGTCATTCAGATCCTTGGCCAGGGTAAGCAGCATTTCCCTCTGGGGCCAAAGTCCCAAAGCAGTCCAGAGCACCGATCCTAGAGCATGTGCAGGGAAAGTCCCTGATCCCAAGAGGACAGGAGGAGCGTGCAGTCAACAGAATCCTTGAGTCACTGTGCCCTCCCTGTTGACTTGCCTGAGTTGGTCCAGCCATGCAGAACTTAGCTAACTTCTCCTTCTCAAGAGATCAGTGTGGAGCACCCTACTGAATTCTACCCTTAACCCCGTACACACTGTGACAAGAAGAGGTTTGCCACACGCAATACAAGGTACCAAATTGAATTAAAGTATAATGGTAGATTTTTATATGAATGTGTCTCCAATATAACAGAACACATTTATACTAGGCAGTCACTTATTATTGATTAAAATGTAAATGTAACTAAGCATCCTGTATCTTTTCTTGGCACCTCCTAGGCAGGTAGAGCCCAACACCCCCTTATCAGCAGGACACAAGTAGAGCCCAGAGCTCCTGCAAAGGAGTCTGACAGAACTCAAACCATCAGGAAGATCCACGAGCCCAGCTCTGCTAGGAGCCGTGCCCTGTGGAGGGCCAGTTGCCCACATGGGAATTTGCAGAGCTGGCCTGGACGTCTATATCTGCTGCCTCCAAATTGCTCCAAGCATTTGTGCCTGTCACTGCCTACCTGTGTGCGTGCTGTCTTTCCACCAGCTCCTCTCAAGATTTCCAAGTACCGATGATGTGACAGAGAACCTTGTGCTCTGTCTCCTTGTCTTCCACACCAGACCCCCCCCGAGAGAACCATCATTTGCTATTGTTGCAAAATAGGAAATGTACCAGATGAGGAAACCGAGCAACAGAGAGTCCTCATGAACTAAGGGACTCACCAAGATAATATGCCAAAGGCTTCACAACTAATGATAGCAGAGACTGAAGTTCCTTTCTAAACATGAGATATTCTTTGGAGGTCCCCCTGCTTTCTCCCTGCACCCAAGGCATCTTCTTTTCCTCCTCGGGAACCTTGATGAAAGCAGACCATGTGAAAGGAGAGAGGTGGGGACGTTTCCTTCAACAGGATGTTCAAGGGGAACCCCTGAACTTGCTATGGGAACCACTATGCATTTTTCCACAGAATAAAGTGATTAAAGCTAGGTGAGTCCTACACTGTCTGGAGAAGTGAATGGGTTGTGACTTGTCATCCTAGGAACTCGGCCTTGGAATCTAATTTACATTGGCAGACCCAATTTGAGTCCAGGCCATTGGATTGGAAAGGAATTTGCATGATGCACACTTGGAGGCTGTGCCTAGCTTTACCTCTATCTTGCTCTTTGGCTAGGCTGCAAGGTCAGGATACGCAGGCATCACATCTTGTGGTGATTCATGGCTTCCCTCCAGTATGTGAGCATAGCTTTGATCAGAACTGAGCTACATACACGCTTTCCATTCATCAAAAAAGCAAGGGAACCCTCGCTTTTGTCTGCAGCACGTCTTGCAGCGTGGGAGATTTGCAATCACTTGTCATCATTGCCAAGGGTTAGGAAACGGCTACCATCAAAACCATCTGTCAGCTTTTCCTTTTTTGTTTATTTATTTATTCCTTTTTAAAAATTTTTTGCATGTGCAGGTGTGGGTATGTACATATGTGGGTGTATGTGGGTATATATAGAATGTGCTGTGTCTATGAAAACCCAAGAGTGACTTGGGGAATCAGCCTGGATTGCTCTATCACCTTATTGTTTTGTTCTGGGGTTTCCCAGGAGCCTCCTTCTATGGCTGGAAGTGAAAGACACCACCATATTCTGCTGGCATTTTTTTTTTTGCATCTATAAATTTTTTAATACATTTTTAATACATTTTTTATTATTTCCGCTCATACAAACTTAATAGGTAGACCAGTTCCCTCCCTCCCTCCTCCACTCCCCGAACCCCCTGCCTCCCCTCCCTCTCTCCCCATCCCCCAGTGCCTCCCCCCCAATTCCCAGAGAGTCCTTTATTGTACATGCCTAACTCTCCTCTGGGTCCTCCTCTCCAATGACCTACAAGGACCCAGTGGTATTTCCCTGAACCCTTTCTCGGGCTCCCCTTAAGCATAGGAACACTACTGTGGCTGTCAATCCCTTGCCTCCAAGGATCTTGGTGCCTTTAGCTGATGCTAGACTTTGTGAGGTCAATAGTGTGTTGGACATTGCGCAGGGCATGCAAAGTCCTATTATGATTGCTTCTGCCCTAACTAGTGTTGAGAATCTTGCAAATCATTGCTCCTCCCATCCGTTTGCTCTTACAATCTTACCGCCCCCTCTTCCGCAAATAGCCCTGAGCTTCAGGATGGGGGGAGATTAGGCTGGCCTAGTTCTATGTAGTTGATATAGAGTCTCTGAAGTTCTGGATTGTGGTTTGTTGATTTTCTTTTGCAGTTTTGCTGCTCCTGCAATGCCCTTCACTCCATCCTGATGAGCACTGTATGTCACCCCCTGGTCAGAGACAAAAAGCTGTTAAACTGGAGTCTTGTTATAAGAGCACATTCAAGGGTAGATGTAATAAAAGTAGGAAACCTCAGTGAGAGAGGGGTCAGTCACCCATTTGCAAAATGATTACTTTTTATCTGCCAGACTATATGCCCTCCCCTTCTGGTGAGATCATACCCCCTCAGTTGTACATGATCAGGAACAAACGTCTGTGAACTTAACCAGGTGTCACATTACTTACTTGCATTCCTTGTCTGCTGGCATTTTTAATGGGATCTGCCATCTAAACTCAGGTCTTTTTGCCTGAAAGGCAAAGACTTAACTCTTGAGCCATCTCCCCAGCCCCCACCCATTCTTTCTCCTTTTGAAGGAGGAGGTTACTTTTGCATCCTCCCAATTTCCTGAAAGAATTCAGAAAAGAATGGGAGAAAACAAACCATTTAGGCAGTTAGGAGTCTGGGCCTGCCAGCTTGGACCAAGTTGTGGGACTGAGTTTCTGCTGCAAGTCACAGAAAGGATCCAGGTATTTTTGGTCCTTGGATGAAGGCAATGTTCAGTTAGCATCTGGTGGTCAAGAAAGAGGAGCATCTGAGTCTGAAATCCCAACCTAGAAGACAGAGATTCCTCTCAGTAAAACGAGTGCTGTTTGGGCGAATGTCATTGCCAGGTGCCATTTCCGTTCAAGTCTGTTCTGCCTAACGCCTTCGTTTCCCAGGCTGGGGCACAAACTCTCCCTCTCACCATGCAGGTTCCAAAGAAAGCTCCCCTTTGCCGGAGAAATAAATCATGCCATTGTCAGGGCTGTGACTGAGAACATCATGCTCTGAGCCCTACTGGCTTGGCCAGAGTCAAAAGACTCAGACAAAGCTGAATTCCATCATTCTGGCTTACCCAGCTGGGTCCCCACCCCCATCCCCCACCCCACAGCATTTCCACTCTCAATTCAGATGCTGAAGAATTCATTTCAGGGACAAGTTAAAATTCTTTATCAACCCTGAAAATGTTTTGTGTTTTCTTTTCTTCCCTTTCCTTTTCCTTTTTTAAATTTTTTTTTTTAGAAAGGACATTCTGAATGTTGGTAGATCCTTGTCAGATAGCTGGGGAAATCTAATGTCCCCCAAGAAGAAGACAAAGACAGGCTGATCTGTTTGCAGGATCAGAGGTTATACATGAAGAATAGGCCACTAAGCAAGTTCCTAATTGCCTCTCAGGGCACAGAGACCCTGAGGCCCCGTGCTTGGCTCTGAGGCCTGTCACCATTCTTGGGAAAGACTACAGGATCTTCTCTGCTAATCTCCTGTCTCAAGGATTATTGGAGTCTTGTGTCATTACATTTCCAGTTCATCTTTGCTGCAGAATGGGAATACAATGATGGAACTGGAAAAACACAAAGACCAATGTGGGGGTGAGCCGTGTTATCAAGTGGTCTATTGGAGAGTGTGCTGGCATTCTGATTGGTTGGTCTCAAACAGGCACAGACACGCACGTGGATATGTGCATGTGAACTTGAATAGGTGGCAGAGTTTATTGGTAAATTTTCTCCCTGAAAAATACCTTTTTCTAGAACATTCTTTTGCTAAACCTCTAAAAGTCAGTACTTGAGTCTACCAGGATAACAAGAGAAATTGCTTAAAAAGCAGCCTTGGAAGGCAGAAATAATGAAAATGTGAATTCTTACTCATTATTGGAGACTGATTTGTAGTGAATTTATATTTGGAATTCTCATTTGTAGCCTGCATTTGGGAAGTGGTAATAGAGCCTACTTCACAGGATTCTTGTGAGCATAAAATAAAAAATAAAATAAATAAAATGCATAGCACAGAAATTAGTAGCTAGTAGACTTTAAAGAACTGAAGCACCCAACATTATCTGACTTTTAAATGGCAGGGACAGACTTCATTTCATGTCATTAAAAAGACATGGTCTGATCCTCCTCACCACCCAAGAGGCCAATACCAAAAGTATCCACATTCTATGCAAGAGATGCTTGGAAGAATCAGGATTTGAATCTGGATCCTGCTCTGTCCTCTGCGTGTTGGGTGGAAGTTATAGACTGAGTCCCTCTGGCCAGATCTGGTCATGTCTGCTTGTGTCTTAACTTCTCTTCTGTTGCTATGTGAAGAAATACCCAGACGAAAGCAACTTAAGGAGAGTGGGTCTCTTCAGCTCACGGTTACATCAGCAGCCCGCGCAGGCAGGCGTGTCACAGCAGCAGGAGCCTGAGATCATCTGTATTCAAGAGTGGAAACATGGTTGCTGAGCCACGTTTCTTCCACAGTCCTAGACCCCCTTCGCAGGAAATGACCCCACTCAAAATTAAGGTGGGCCTTCTTTTTGTGTGAATATTTTTTGATCCATGGTTAATTGAATCTCATGGATCCAGAGAGCTGATTGTATTTAGTTATCTATGATTTTTGCCATACAATTAGACATATATATTCAATTTCCCATCCTTGGTGACTCATTTTGTATTTTTCTGAGGAATTTGAGAACAATCCTATGCTGGCTGCTTGCTCTGTCGCTATTCAATATACTTGGGAACCAAAGCAAGGACTTGGTACTGTTCCCTCTGAGAATAAGTACTGGGCAATTGGCTAGGTATCAGCTGTCCAGAGCCTGGTTTAGAACAGGAGAAGGGACACGTCCCTTGTCCTCTGATGCTTCACAGAAGCCCCTCATCCAGTGTCACTATCAACTGAAATTCTAGTCACTTTTTCTCTCTCTCTATTTCTCTTTCTCTCTCTCTCTCTCTCTCTCTCTCTCTCATTTTCATTCTCAGTGTTTCCTTCTCCTTCCCAGTTTCTCTTCTCCAGCTAGTTAAATTCGGCATTGTCTGTCTTGATTTGAATGTGAGTTGTCCCCGTAGGCTCATGTGTTTGCATCCTTAGTTGTTGATATTTCATGGCACTTTTACTGGAGGAAGACAAGTCCCAGGAGTCCAGCCTGAGGCTTGGGTACCGCTGCTTTTACCAGCAGTCTGCCCTTGCAGTTTGCTACTCACTGGCTTTCTCTGCCTCCCGATGGCTGTAGTCACCTGAGTCATCTCCAGCTTCTGCCTCCTGCCACGCTTTTTCTGCCATCATTGGCTACATCTTCTCGGGAACTGTAAGCCAAGTAAATTGCCCCTTTCTCCCTTAAGTTGTATCTGAGTGTTGTCTCACAGCAGCAGGAAGAGTAGCCACAACACTGTCTGACATGGCAAGCTCTGATGATGGATATTTTATATTTGTGTTGGTAGCTACTCGCCATAGGCGACTGTTCAATGCTTGAATATCGCTGGTGCAACTGAGCAGCTACCTTATTGAAGAACACTGCTATGTCACTTTTATAAACACAAAAGTCGCTACCTCAAGGAATATCCCTGAATGCCTCTCCACAAACCAGGCCAACTATCTAATCACTTTTATAATCACTAAACTATTGAGCATTATCATCTGGAATAATTTAGTGTATATGAACTAGTTTGAAATTTACTAGGCAACTATAGGAGGGGCAGGACTATGCTGATCCAAATTCCTACTACATATCACCGCAACGTGTGACCCTCACTATGTGTTCCATAAGTAGTCGTTGAGAGAACGAATGGTTGAATCTGTTGACTAAAATATTTTGCAGAGTTGCACACACACACACACACACACACACACACACACACACACACACAAATGATCATCAACTAGTTGGCCACACACTGTGATCATATTATATATAACTCTAGAAGGCTAATAATAACACTAGTTAACAGAAACTTGGATGCTGGGCTTATGCACGCTCAGTAGACTCTGTGGTGCTGAATCTGGGCCCTTATGACCTGATCTCACTGCCAACTGAAGTCTTGAAAAGTTCCAACCCGTGGTGATACACCACAGCCTGCTCTTGCCCTGCGCTGTTTAATCAGAAAGCCATTTACACGTCATATGCAGTCTTTCTTCTCTGAAAGTTCTGTCATTACTCACCCTCTTGAAGTTGCTCTAAATCATGAGATGGTTGTTTTGCATTGATTACTGGTTACTACTTCCAGCTTTTCATTCTTCTGTTGATTTAACTTATTTTCAGTTAATTTGTAGACACTGGCCTTGTCAGGAGCCCAGCACCAAAGCCATCTTGCCAGATGCTAAATCATCTGGAGATGCCCCCAAAGCTTGGTAATGATCATTAGCTTCTCATTCTTCTAACAGATAAGTGGCGTGGGGAAGGTTCTGTGACTTTGGCTGAATCCATTTCCTATATATCAGACAGGCGTTAGGCCAGGAATCTGTGCCCAAGTTTCACTGCAAATCCATGAAAGGAAGTTTCAAAAAGCAGTGTTCTAAAGTTACTCCATGTGAGAGGCAAGGTCACCAGTCTGAGACAGGTTGTCAGACCAGTGGGGTTTAGATTAGTCAGACAGCCAATGTAAGCTAAGTGACTCTGGGGTCAGCATGTAAGACCGTTGTGTGTGATAGGTTGTGGAAGCTTCAAAGGGAAATGTATGATGCAGATACGAGCCAGGGAGCTGGTCATCTGCAGATGGATTCAATGCAGACTAGTGGAAAGAGGAATTCACCTTCATCAATTCTCCTTCAACGCCATCTTATCCCATGCAGTGAGTTCACTCTGCATAAAGTTAATATCATAGGATAGCATATATCATAGGATCCTAGGCATTGGACAGATGTTTCCCTGCACAGCCCCAAGCCTTGCTGGGAAATTTCTGGGGATGGTCATCAACACGGAGACCGGGAAGCTCCCCGGAAGCAGCAGCCACCCTTCAGGCTTTCTCATCCTCATAGAAGTTGTGCTTATTCAAGTCATGATTCTCCCATGGTCTTTGACCACTTCCTTGGCTTGGACTCCACCCCAGGAAAGGGTAACTTAACCACTGAAGGGAAAAACCAAACAAAGGTTGCTGACTTATACATTTGGTATCAGGCAAGATGAATCCAGCAGCCGGAATGAACTTGAAAATTTATTTATCTCAACAAGTCAGTCCCCTTCTGGGGTCAAGTCGACTCTCCTGGGATCAGCACCTAGGACAAAGGTGACTGATCCAGATCCCACTCCTGCATCCACCCTTGCGTGGGCCCACTGCCTCACACCTGCTCTTGGTGGATGCCCTGCACTTCTCATTCCTTCCTTGTGACCACCAGCAGCCTGCTTTTTTCTCTGAGTCTTTCCTGCCTTCACACATTACAGCTGCTTCCCGGCACCCACATGGACAAATGCGGCACTCTACTTCTTTCTCCTGTGCTCTGCCGCCCCCCTCTCTCAGCAAATGATAACAACAGAAGCGGCTGTCGGCAAAGGGCAACTGCTGGCTGCTTTATTATAAAGCACAGATATGTATATTTCATGTAAACAAATACAGTTTGTGTCAGTGATATTAAATCTTTATGGGTTGTGGAAGGAGATTACAGCAAAAATATTTAAGAGCTGGAGTTATTACTCAGTGGTGGAGTGCCTGCCTGGCATGCACGAGGCCCTGGCTTGACTCCTCAGTATCTGGCAAATTGAGCGTGGCAACACATGCCTGCAATCCCAGCATCCTGGAGGCAGGGGCGAGGTTGTCCTTGGACTAGTGAGTTTGAGGCTGAGTCTGGGCTACCTGAGATCCTGTCTCAAAGAAGGAGGGGTGGGGAGGTTTAAAAAAATCTCTGTCATTGAGTCCAGTGATGGCAAAAGAAAGAAATACCATAGAGATCTGTTCAAAAATCTGGTTGTTAATCTTCTGGGTCAATGGAGTGACTGATAGATAGAATGCTTTTGAAGAAATGTTAAATGTTGAAAGCTGAAAGAATATGTGCGTGAATTCTTCTAGACATTCTGAGATTTTAAAAGAAAGGTGTCGAATGTCTACTTATCCTCAAAGCAAAATTTCAGTTAGTTTTATTAGTATGTATGTGTGTTTGTATGTGGGTAGATGCATGTGTATGTGTGCATGTGTGTGTGTGCGCGCGCGCGCGTGTGTGTGTGTGTGTGTGTGTGTGTGTGTGTGTGCACCCAAGAGTAATATCAAGAGCCATCCTCAGTCACTCTTCTATCTTATTGCTGAGATGGGGTCTCCAGTTAAATTCAGAAACCACTGATAAGGCCCATCTGGCAGCCAGCTTGCGTTGGAGATTCCCAGCCACTGTTTTCATAGACTGGGATCATAGGGACTGCCAAGTCCATCGAGCATTTTCCATGGGTCCTTGGGATCTGAACTCTGGTTCTTTTGCTTGTGCAGCCAGTGCTTTGACTGCTGAGCTACCTCCCCAGCCCCGGTTCCATAGTTACTAAGTGCCTAAGTAAAAACATTGCAAATTCAGGACTGCCAAACTCCAAGTCAAGACTACCTTCTTTATTCTTGCACTGTTGATAAAATTAGCACAGAGAATGGGGAAATCTGTTTTCCAATTCACCTTCAACATTCCACAGTGTTCTTGTTGAGCTCTCAAGAACAAGCCTGGCAAACCAAGCCGGGGCCATGCAGACTAGAGTCCACATTGTCTACATGCCTCAATGTTCGGCTAGTTTTGGGGGGATGATAGCACTAGGGTATTTTTTGTGGGGATGTGGCAGTGGGAGGTGATTAGATAGTAATGGTATTCTACTCTTCTCTCTATACACAGATCCAGATAAAACTGCTACCACTCACTCAACTTGCCAGCTAAGTCTTAAAATTAGATCAATTAAAATTTTCAAGCCCAGCTGTGAGCCTCTCGTATATGTTCTCCTGAGCATCACAGGAACACTTAGCCTTAGGAACTGGAGTAAGAAGAGAATGCACGTGACTAAAATACAGGCATCAGTAAGATGTCACCGTGAGAGCTGTGGAATAAACCCTAAGCCAGGTTGAGCCACAACCAGGAGAGAAAAGGATTTGAGTATTATTAATAAAGATGCTTTCCTGCACCTATGAAACGACTTGATGAGTCACTGGTTGAAGGAAGAGGTGCTGAGCGGCTCAGTCTAGTGCGTTATCCTTTTCAAGGTCAAGAGGAGGTTTCAGCGCTGACTTATATTCAGTCTTCATTTCGTACTCCTGAGCTTATGATGCTGAGCAGCAGTTCATCTTAGTGTGATATTGTCTTTTATTTATCTTGGTTTTTTGCATGTATGTGTCTTGTGAGTGTGTGTGTGTTGTGGAGGAGTGTACAGGCATGTGGGGTATGCGTGCAGGAGTACACTTGAGTGTGTGTGTCTGTAGAGGCTCAAAGGTAACATCAGGAATCATCTTGGATCGCTCTATCTCTGTATCATTTTGCTGTGGGGGTTTCTCAGGTTCTGCCTTCCAGGGCTGGAATCACAGGTCACCACCTTATCAGCCCAGCATTTTTATACAGGATCTGGGGATCTGTACTCAGGTCCTTCTGCTTGTGAGGAAAAGGCTTTTAAATCACTGAATCATCTCCCAGTTCCTTTGCTTTCACTTTTAAACTCTGCATATGGAAAAGACACTAACTATAATGTATAATTTGTTGAGTTTTCACAAAAATAACGAGTCATTGTAGTCGCCCATTCACAGATAAACAGAGATTAGCTTTGTTTCTGAGCTTTAAAGAAACTCAATAATACACTCTTTGCATCTCACTTTCTCTGCTCAGTAAATCTGTGATTCATCTAAGTTTTCCCATTAAAACAAAAGTTTGCTCTTTCTTTTTGCTAAACGAATGTCATTGAATGCATGCTCCTTTACATGTACTTGTTCTGTTGCTGATCATTTGGTTTGTTTCTACTTTATGATGTGACCATGAATATTTTTCCTATGTGTTGGTAGGTATATATATATATTTATATATATATAGTCACATATACCTCCAGTGCACGAGCTACTTCAGATGGTATATGTGTGCCCTGCTGGACAGACTGAAAAAGCAGCTGTACCAACTATACGAATCTCAAATGTGTACAAATTGCAAATACTTTAAATCTTCCGCAGCGCTTGGCATTGAATGTGCTCGTCTCTTAGTCATTCCGGTGACTGTTTTCAAAAGTCAAGAAAATTTACATTTCCGTAATGATATCAAAGGTATCTATCCCTTCCTGGGCTTACTGACCATTCAGATTTCTTCTTTGTGAACTGCCTCTTCAAGTCTTTGCACATTTTTCTCATGGAGAATCTCTCGTTTTCTTATCAGTTTGTAGAAGATCTTTATATAGTTGCTTACTAGCCCTTTTATCAATGTATGATTTTTTCATGTCTGTTAAACCAGGACTATTTTTCTTATCCTTGATGTTGCCTTTTGATAAGCAGAGATTCTTCTATTTAAGGTAAACTAAATTTCCGACTCTGCTTCTGTTAGTTTCTTGGCACAAAGACAGATATCTAAGGGAAAAAAAAACAACAAAAAACTTAGGGACACAAAGATTTAGTTTGGTTCATACTGTCTGAGGCTTCAGTCCAGGTTGACTGGAGACCCTCGAGATTCTGGACCTGCAGTGAGATGGACCACCAGGGTAGATGGACATGATGTATTCAGATTCTTTCTTCATACAAGCTGGAGCAAAACTACAAGAATCCCCGCATTATCAGACTTGCTCTTTCTTCTAATTTTATCCTATCTGGGCCCTCCACTTATTAGATGATGCCCTCCACATCAGGATAAGTGTTGACTTCTTCGCTAATTCTCTCCAAAAACATCCTCGGGGACAAACTCAGAAGCATACTTTACTAATCTCCTAGGTATCTCTCAGTCCAATAGAGTTGGCAATTAAGACTAACTACAATAATATTTTATATGCTACTTATGAATTTACCATTGTAAGGAAGTTTCTTTAAGCATCATAACATTTAGTGGTCGTATTTATGGGCATAAGCTACATTTTTCAGTTATTTAGGCCTTCTTTTTCAGTTTTATTGAGGTACAATTGACAAATAAAAATAATTTTATACTGGGGGAGAGATGGTTCAGAGGTAAACTGCTTGCTGTGAAGCATTAAAACTTGAGTTTGGATACTCACTATGCATATAAAAAACTAGGCATGGTGGCATGCACCTATATTTCCAGTCCTGTAAGGTGGGGGCAGGAGAATCCTTGCTCATTGGCCAGGCAATCTAGCAAGTTCTAGATTCAATGAGAGACCTTCTTTCAGTGCAGACCTCTGGTCTCCACAGGTGCATGAAGGGACACACATACCTGCATACACATACAGGCACAAAGATAGATCACACCCACACACATACACACATGTATACACACACCTATATACTCAAAATGTGCAATGTGCTGTCTTCATGTTTTGTATACACTAAAAGTTGTCTCAATCAGGCTAATTAATACCTCAAACACCTGACATAGTTACCTTTTGTGTGTGTGTGTATGTGTTGTGAATACTTAGAACCTATTTAGTTCTCAATTCTATTCACATCAGTAAACAACCTTTAATTTTTAGTACATCAATTTTCCCCATCATTTGTTAAATTATATAAAACTGAGTGAATGACAACTACTTACCTTTACAATTTCAAGTGACACCAGAGAGAGAGAGAGAGAGAGAAGAGAGAAAGAAGAGAGGAGAAAAAAATGAAGGAAGAAAGGAAAGAAAGAAAGGAGGTAGAGGGGAGGAAAGAAGGGAGATAAGAAAGGAGGAAGGCAGGGAGGGAGGAAAGAATTTCAAACCTGTGTTGCTGATAACATTTGGCTTTCTTGCCCTGGAAAATCACTCAGCAAGTATCGACTGACTCTTGCTTGACAGTAATTGGCAACCAACTATATAGTAACCTTCAGCCGCTTTCTGATGGACATTCCCATATTCAAATTTGAGCTGGAGTGCCTGTTAAGGAAGGCTTGTAATCTGGAATTGGACGACATTTTACAAAATATTTAATCGAGAGAGCCTTTCACAGGAATCTGAACGGTCAGGTTAGAAAAGATTTCATCCAGCACCTATTGCCAAATGCTTCTGAAGAGCTGCTGTCGCAAAACCAGGCACTGATGAGCGCCCAACTCACCAAGTGCACTGTCCACAGCTGGGCTTCCTGGAAGAATGGGCTGGAAGTGGGCCTTCAACTCTTACATCACTGACTAGTTTTGTGCCCTACTTCCATCCAAACTAGGGAGAAGGCTTGCCAATAGCAAAGGAAAACTCAGCAGTCCTGGGGTAGCTCCAAAACACATGGAGAAAGGCCCTTCGGCCTCCTGGGAGCTACTGGAATGAGCGAGGTAAGGAAACAGCCAGAACTAAGTTCGAATGATAAGACTCCTGATGGGATGTGAGTATGCATTTTGCCAAGATTTATTCTAATTTTGGAATTCAATTGGAAACTTCTGAACGTCATGTTCTATTTGGCTGACAAAATATAGCTTTGCATTTTGTGCTTTGTGTTTATTTTATCCCTCAAGATCAGAGCATAATTTGCTTGCAGCAAAAATTTTGTGTTTAGCACAAATCTCCACTTTAGATAAACAAGTTGATTTTTCATAGGTCCCAGGGGGAAAAGATACACACAATGAAGAAATGTTCCAGTAGAAAATGTTCCACACACACACACAATGTAGAGAGAATATGGAAATGAAGTATACAGATAAGAGAGATTTTATAAGGTATCCTGAGTTTTCCAACATGGCTAAAACTAGTAAGTTCCCTCCTCTGTGTCGGCAGGTATCCTCTTCTATAGTACCTCCTCCTTGAGAACATTTCTTCCCAAATCTAAGCAAATATTTTGAGAGGGAAGAGTGTAGCTTCCCTTGGAACTCTGTTCTGCAGTAGTTACACTGAGGATATTCCCTTATTGGTACATTTTCATCTTGTCTCATTTTTTTTTTTACTCTGAAATGAACATCTTGTTCCCTACTAGTATAAAATAACATTCTCCTCAAACTACATTGAGATGGGGCCTACAGTAACTCCAAATCAAGAAGACTTGGGGAATAAGTTTTCATTTCCCCAGATCCCTTCAGAAACCCCAACTTGCAATAACTAAAGCCAAAATACATAAGTAAAAGTTTAAAAGTTGACGTATTACTCATATAACCAGAGAGACTTCCCCTCATATCCAGAGGAGAAGATGCAGAAGTCCAGTTGGCCCAGCTGAATCATTTGCTGAAGTCCAGGCTAATCACTGTGTCCACTGGATTTAGGTCATACAACATGGCATGTTGTTACCAGAGGAGATTTATTCTAGAAGAGGGATTGTAGGTAGTCAGTTAAGCAATAAGTAAGATGACAAATTGTAAAGCAAGAAGAAATGCTTTTCTAGTACTTATAGATATCCTGCATTATATGTTGCAGAAAGCAAAAGTATCAAACAAAAGAGACTTTCACCCCATCAATGTGCATGAATGTAAATTAACTGAGATTGTTCTAGAACAACCCAGGCGCTTCCTTCACAGATACCTTATGGGCATCATGAAGGCGACTCAGAACAATGACCAACAGCAGGATCTTAACCTAGACTGATTCAGGGTATCATGATAAATGAAATGTGGTGTTCTGTCTTTTCTGTTTTTATTGTTATTGTTATTGTCTAGTACTTGCACATGATAATGGATTTCATTATGATGTATTATACATGTGGTATATTTTGGACATTGTCGTCCTCCCATTCCCCTCTCCTGAGCCCCTCACTCCTACTGATCCTTCCCAATGAGTCCTGTTTTTGTGCTTACTTGTTTCTTTGTGTGACTCAGCAAGTTTAATTAGGGTCACTTACTGACGCACGGGTGAACATATGCAACTGACCAGTCACTACATCACCTGTGGTCTTTACACATAAATCTTTTCTCTATAAAATAAGTATAATAAATACAATTTTTATATTAGGTTATTATGGGGATTAAATGAAACAATAGGCTTATAAAAATTGTTCACTAAGATGTTGAGGACTTAAACATTATCAAGTGTATGGCCCAACTCTATGTATTTTCATCAGCATTATCATAGTTATTAATATTAACTAGAGTATCCAGAAACATTAAGACTAGAACAATTGAGAAGAGTTGATAAAGGTAGTGCTCTGTTTTGCCATCTTTGTACAACCAAAAACAATCTAATGTGCAGCCATTCCATTGATACACAATTTTATCCTTAGATCTACTGTGGATCTACTTTTCATAATTTTTTTTTCTTCTACTGAGACATGAGACATTAACATACCAAAGTAGGAAAAGCAAGCCAATGGTACCCTTGACACTTGTTATAGACCTTCCAAAAGAGATTTCACAGGCAATTGAGGGCCAGAATTGCAGTCTCAGGAGGTGACTATGCTATGAGAAACAACATGTCGCTCCTCAGAGAACTGTCAAAGCAGCCCACTGTCGACTTCCAGAATCTAATAGCTGATTAATATACCATCCTCCCAGACCACATCACTGATGAGGATCTGTGGGAAAAATCGGAGTCTTCCTTCTCACTTTATTAGATCTTACCTTTCATGAAACTTTCCATGGAAGGTTCTAGAAACTTGCATGCCTCAACCCAGAATGTTTTCTCCACTTTCAGGGATCCATAAAGCTTCTAGATTTAGAACACAGGTCTTTTTTTCATTAAGGAAAGGAGCTTTGGACAGGAAAGTAGGTATCTCTTGGGATTTGTCCTCTGAACTCTGGTAAACGTCTATGGCAGCAATTACCCAGGATTCAAAGTCATATTTTTTAAAGTCCCATAATATACTTTCTTTCTAATTATGAAAGGCAAGTGGAATAACACCTTCTGTTTATACAGAGCTGGCCCTTGGAAAGTGCAGTGCTAATGGCATTCTCCTTCCCTCCAGAATTCCTGATGAAAGGGACATATTTTCCTCTCACCACTTTTATTGGTTATACAGTCTGTCAGAGCCTTATGGAGTGCAGAACCTCGGTTTTCTTTGGATTCAAAATGTAATATTAAGTTTCCTTTCTATTAGAAAAACATTTATATAACCAAAAACAGAGTTTTATGGATACTGTTCAAGGTAACTGCCATGAGAAAGGAGTCAGTTAAGACTTTCTGTTTTTCTTTTCTTTTCTTTTTCCCTTCCTCTCCCTTCCCCTCTTCCCTCCTCTCCTCTTTTCTTTTCTCTCTTTTGAGAAAGTGACTTGTTGCACAGTCCTGGCTAGCTTCGAACTAGCACCATGTTTCCACCTCAGCCTCTCTTAAGTGCTGGATTCCAGGCATGCATCTCCATGCATCATTCGTGTGCTTTCTTCTCTGTCACAGTTTGAATATAAGTCTCCCTCAGCACCACGCTCCCTACCTCTGCCACCAGCTCATGTATTTCAATCTTCAGCAGATGTTACTGTTTGTGAAGGTCCTGACACCTTTAGGAGGTGGAGTCTTGCCGGAGGAAGGGATTCCACAGAGGACGGGCCTTGAGATTTGGTGGCTGGCCCCGCTTCTGCAGTTTTGCCTCTTGTTTCTTTGTCTCCATGATGAAGGCTGTGATCTAAATCAGTCTCTTCTAGCTTCTGCCGCCCACCATGCCTTGTACATCATAATGGACTTTATCCTCTTTGAAATTTATAAGTCAAATAAATCTCCCCTTTTTCCCTCATATTGTGTATGAATATTATTTCATAGCAGCAAAAAGGAAACGAAAACTACAACATTCCCTTGTTCCCATTTTTAAACCTTCCTATGGAGACTGGCTTGGTCCTGAACTCTCTGTCCGCCTGCCTCAGCCTTCCAAGCACTGCTGTCATTGCCTTACATTGTTCACGCTCATGACTGCAGCCACGGTGTGTTTTTCCTATGGACATCAAAAAGTGTGCTCCCACGGCGGCACTTTCCTTTGCAGCTCACACATTGTTTCTGGTGCAAAGCATTTCTTTGTGAGTTGCAGCCTTAAATATTTAGCAGCCATACACATAGCCCACTATGACCTTATTCTGAGATAACAAAAAAAAAAAATAAGGCTAGAGATGTGGAATGTTTTATTTCGAGTTATGGAGCTATTAGTAGCACTGCAGAGGCAAGAATGTTGTAGATTTTAGGCTTTACTGGCTCCTGTTCAGAGTATTATTACAGTGCTGGACTGCTAAGACCAAGGGAACCTGTGACCCCTCTCTACCTGAATATATAACCCTGGGTATATAGATACGTAGAATAACATTACTGATAAAAATACATATATATGATTTTATTATTTATTAAAAAATGAAAGCAAATTTCCATATAATAAGAGGGACATGTTTGTTTATTTTTACCAAAGCAAATTAAATCTTGGATGAATATTTAATATTGCAGGGCATATAGCATCTTTGACATTTTTTCAGAGTTGATCAATATTCTGATTTTATATTGTCAATGCCAAGAGTTTACTTCACATGAATACCAATCTAAAAAAGCAGAGAAATGTTTAGGGCCTGTTTCAGCAATTTTTAGAGACCGTCCTAATCCCAAGCTAAAATTCACTTAATTATTTCATGAAAGTGAAGTTTGAAACTCGTACAACAAATTTTTATAAAATCTAGTACAATTTAATCCCCCAATACATTGATTTTTCTGTTTACATGTCAAGGCTTGATAGTTGGAAAATATTAAGGTTCTTGTCTTCATAATTAAGCCATTATATTTCCATAAGAGCAGATATCTTTTTATGTACACTGAAACACTGAAAATCGTATCTTTTTATGTACACTAAAACCACTGGAAATCATAATTTACAGTACTCTCAAGTGATCAATTGATCCGAGATGTTTCATGCAGCACTCATTGGCCTTGGGTGTGTGATAGTTTGCACAGTACAAAGTGCGTGTGCGTTGCAGAGAATTCCCACAATCCAACATAGGCGAATACTGCCAGAAACACAGCAGGTTCATTCCATGTTTGATTATTGAATTAATTTGTGGTCACGGAGCATTCAGAAGCCCCTCCTTGCTGCCACATTTTTCACCACTCCTGTACTCAGTTGCACAACTCCATATGGGGGATTTAAGAAGGGAAGAGGCTGTGGCTTAGAGTAATAAGCTGCTGCAGCAAATAGCTGCCATGGCCTCGCACAATAAGGATTTATGTGTCATTCACGCAACAGTACGTGCAGGTTTGGGATTTCCTGGGCAGAAAGCGATGGCTGCGCTCCCTGCAGCGGGTCAAGGATGTCAGCCTTTCCATTCTCTGGCTTCACCACCCTGGGGTAGTGGCTCACAACTGAGAGTGTTTTGGCACCCTGAGGGACATTTGTCATTGTCTGGCGATACTTCTGATTGTCACTAACAAAGGGTATTCTTGACACCTGCGAGGCTGAGACCAGGTTACAGTTACGAATCCTACCACATATCACACAGTCCCCACAGGCACAGTTTCCTGGCCCAATGTAGCAATCGCACCAAGATTGAGAAATACTCCCCAACGGATTCATCTTCATCTGTGCCTAGGCAGCTAGACAGAGAAGAGAGAATGTCAGTAAGATGCACCTGAACAATGTCTTGGCCCGAATGCGACATTCACCATGACTCTTTGGCCTCATCGCAAAAGGCTGAGAAATAAGCCCTGAGGACAACTGCCAATGGCTCTTCTACGTGGAGTAAGAAGTTTTAGAGGACAGCTCGTCATCCTCTCACAGTGTCTTGGGCGAGTTCTGAGGAGTGCATTTGCCTGACTGCTAATGCCACAGGAGCTGATAAAAACTGATAATATTTAAACACAGCTCCGATTTCTTCCTTGGGATTCCCGATTCCTGCTTGATGTCTCACTGTGACTCAACACGCCACTAGGTATTGTGAACATAACATAGCCGAATAAAACCTTTGACCTTTCTCCGCAAAATCTATTTTCTTTCTCGTCCTTCCCGTCTCCACAAATGACAGAACTGTCCTCCCACTTCCCTATACTGTCATCCAATCGCTCAACAAGCTTTCCCTGCTCTGCCTTCGAGTTATGGACTATTCTCTGGCCTGACCTCTTGCAACGATCCTTTAATTGACCTTTTTGCTGCTTCAGCCATCCCTTGGAATACCCAAGAGGTCTTCATTATTACAATGGTCATCTCTATATGACTGGTGCTAGATCCCTTTCTTGGGCAGTTTGGAGTATGCCCTGGGATGAATCATATGAAACCATTCATCTCATTGCTCCCTTGAGAGCCGAGGCTCCTCCCACAATTCCCTGGACCTGATACTGGCGCTAGTTTGGTTTGGTTTCATCATGGTTACCTTCTATACACCTTTTCCATGTATATGGAATAATACAATGAAAACAGAGTTACATGGGAATAAGGGACCACTGAGTTGCCTAGTCAATCATCCTGTGATACAGTCTATGAACCTGGATTCTGCCCTGTTTGGCTTCATGCCTTCCTCTTTGATGCACATGCAGGCATGCTCTTGGACCTTGCCACATGCATGTGTCTCTTGAAGTCAGGGAATACATTTGCATCCCATTTCCTTTAGAACGCTCTTGCTTAGGTGCTAGGACAACTTTCTTTCTTTCATCCCATTCCTAGGTCTCCTCTGCTCAAAAGAAAACACATTCTTGAAATCAGCTAGCCCACCCACACCTCCGTCTCTTCCCTGCTTCGTTTTTGCCTGAGGTACGTGAGTGCTATCTTCTGCTTTCTTATATGTCATGTACCCCACTAGAATGGGAGCTCCAGGAAGACGGAAAATGTGCTCAACCCCAGCCTTAGTCTAGTGGCGTACAGAGCAACACCTCTGTACGTGATTATTGAATGTCTAAATGAAGAGAGAGTCAAGGTTGAGAGAATGGAGGATACAAACTTGTCCCAGCTCAGAATGCCATGAGGGATACACATGGATCTCGTGGTCCACACTCTACTCCTTATCCCCCACCAACCTCCCCCTCCCCTTTCCCTCCCTGTCCCCCTCCCCCTTTCTCTTTCTTTCTCCTCTCCCCTTCCCCCTCCTCGCCCTCCCCCACCAATCTCTCCCTCCCCCTTCCCCTCCCCTTCCCCTTTCCTTTCCCCTTCCCTTGTTCCTCTCCCCTTCCTCCTCCCCCTCCCCCCTCTCCCTCTTCCTCTCCCTCTTCCTTTCCCTTCCCACCCAGGAAGAGAGCTAAACAGAGAAGCTTCTTAGAACAGGCACATCCTGAGTCATGGTAACACATCCCTCCAGAACCAATAGATGGCTGAATTGCTTCAGAAGTCTTTTGTGTTCTTTGTACCCACAAATGACCCCTGAAATTTCCCTAAACTCTTTTTATGTCTTGTTGATTATCCCTTCCCACTTCCTACCTAACCCCTCATCCTGTGTCTCTGGCATACCTAGACTGCCTACTTGTTTTGTCATAAGACAAGACAGGCTGGAGAGATGGCTCAGGGGTTAAAACTCTGCCTCACAAGCAGAAGGTCCTGAGTTTAGATCCCACATAAAAACACCAGGCAGAAATGGTGGAGGCCTGTACTTCCGGCCCTAATAGGCAGAGCCTGGGAGATCCCAGAATGAAGCAAAAAGGAGGTAGAAGCATTCCAGGATGATTCCCAAAATCACCCTTGGTCCTCCACAAGGATACACAGTGCCCTCTGATACACACACCCACACTCACACCCACACCCACAGAGAGAATAAAGGTTTTTTTTTTCTTCTGTTTTTAAAAAAGACAGACTACTCTCTGTTTTTGAAAACCCTCATCACCTGAAAAATAGATCTCTGGCCTCAAGCATCTCTGCAAACCTTGGGCCAGTTGCCTGGCTACTTCCGAGGTTCCACTCCCGAGGCGGGGGTTTGGGAATAGAGATGCCCTTAACACACACAGAGCTGGCAGTCACCTCACTTCCAATCACTCCATTCATCTGTCTTCATTATCTTTTATAGACTAATTTTTCAATTTCTTCAACTAACAGCAGTCGAGCGTCAAACTAAGCTCCATAAAGGACACAGAAGGCCATTCGTGTCTGCAAGCCTGCACCCATACATTAAAAAGCCAGATTGTCAAAGTTGAACTTGAACCAAAAAGTGAAACTTGGATATGCTGCGTGGTGCATATTAAGACAAATCCCAGCAAATGAATGATGTGCAGCCATTGTATTAGGCATTAGAAGCAACAAAGAAATGCTTTAAAGCAGGTTGCACACAGGTATATGCCCGTGCAACATCACTCTGTGTAAGAAACTTGAGCATCCATGGATCTTGGGATCTATAAAAGTTCCTAAAATCATATTAAATAAAAAAGATCCTAAAATCTATCCCTACCAGGTGCTACAGGATCAGAGCAGATTTGACTTGAGATTCACAAAGTGTATCAGAGGGCGCATGGCCACATAACTGTCATAGTTACTCTCTCTACTGCTGTGAGACAAAACTCAGACTCAAACAACTAGAGATTTATTTGGCTTATGGTCCATTATGGTGGGAAAACATGGAAGACAGCAGAAACTGGAGGGGTTTAGGTCACTGAAGACATCGTGAAGGCCAAGAAAGCAGAGAGCAGACTGCAAGAGCAGACTACTAGCAGAAGTAGGGCAGGGCTGACGAAGTTCAAGGCCTGCTCTCTGTAGCACACCTTCTTCTAGCAAGGCTCCACCTCTTGAAGTAGTCACAACTTTTCCAAACATTTAGGATGCAAACATACAAGCCTGTTTCAAACGATGATAATAAACTTTGCAAACTTTGCAAGAGCAGAATACTTCAACTGTAATAGGAAAGATTCTCTTCCACGCTGACTTCTCTTTGCTCACACTTGTAAACATCTTACGCAGAGACTCGCCACTGTATTTTTGGAACACTGCTGAGATGATTTGAGTCGGAGGTATATTTAGTTTGAGTTAAATGGGATATATTTAGTTGGCTTTCCGTCGCCTCTGTTTATAGTTCAATTATTGCTATTCACAGTGAGACAGTGAAATTCTCTTATAGCTCGAATGCCAAGTCATGTAGCATCATGACACAAAGCATAGAGATGAAAGCCTATCAGTATGTGAGTATAAAATGCAGAAAACCTGGCACTGGAAATATGTGGAAAATGGAAAATCATTTAGATTTGAGATTATGGAGGTGATAATCATTCTGTGGGGATTCCTCCATTATCAACCTTGCAAAAGTATAAGCATACATTTTATCACTCATAGTCATATAGTCAGATGAGGACTTTTTTAGGTCACTAACTGATAGGAATATTCAAACATAGCATGCCTCTGCATGAGTCACAGACTCATCCATTCCAATCATTATTTAATTAAAATTACAAAGACATTTGATAAGCTGCATTAATTGAAGTATTATTATTATTAATTTTCTTTAAAACTTTTGTGATATGAAAAGTCCATCAAAGAGTAAGTAGCCAGAGTGGTACAAGGAAAATAATATTGTAGGATTATGATAGAACATGGATAATGAAAAGTATGCTATTGTTCTGGATATTTGTTGTACCTGCAATGTTTGTCAGTGTTTTAAAATCTCTGGTTTATTTTTATTTCTTCCTTCATGCTGATAGCCATTTAATTTTTCTAATGAGATACTTACAATCACTAAACTTCAGACCTCAGGGAGATGGGGATCAAGTCCTGGATACAGGTACAAAGGATGTGGTACAGTTTGCATTTCAAGCAGCCCTTAGGGCCCATGTGGCAAGAGCCTGATGCCTATGATGTTGGGTCCAGGGAGTGGAAGAACCTTTAAGAGATGAGGTCTCACAGGAAGTCTTTAGATCACTGGGGGTGTACCTCAAAAAGGATTGTGGGACCCTAACCTCTTCCTCATTGTTTTTGTTTCTTTGCCATGCTTCCGTTCTGCCATGTGTTCCCACCACAGTATGCTATCTTACCAGGACTAACTGTCCATCGAAATGCAGGGTCACAATAAAAGTTTTCTCATTATAAGTTAATTACCGCAACAGTTTATTAGAGCGATGGAAAGCTGACTACCATAACATGCTTCTGGTTATGAAGGAGATTATGGTAGACATCACGAATCCCACCTAGAAAAACTATAGGAAATTGGTGAAGAAATTGTCGAATTGTACTTGACATCTAGCAATCCCCCATTTTCCACATTCCTCTTAGAGACTATGTGCTAACAAGTTGGGCTCAGCATTCACTCTTTTGGGGAAAATGAAAGGGTCTAACTGGAGATTGAAGTTGACATTGTCCTTTCTTCTTTGCCATAAAACTAAAGGCACCGAGACCCCTGGAGGCAAGGGATTGACAAGGGGAACAAGAGAAAGGGCTTATGGAAATGCCACTGGGTCCTTATATGTCATCGGAGAGGAGGACCCAGTGGAGAGTCAGGCGTACACAATAAAGGACTCTCTGGGAATTGGGGGGGAGGCACTGGGGGATGGGGAGGGAGAGGAGGGGGAGGAGGGGGTTCGGGGGGAGGAGAGGGGAGGGAGGGAACTGGTAAAAAAATTTTTAAATGTATAATTACATTTTTAATAAAAAAAAAACTAAAGAAGTCCTCTTCTCTGGCTAGAACCATAGAGGCTGTACCTGAAAAGAAAAAAGGCTTCTGCTATGCCAAAAACCCTTAAGAAAAGCAAAGGAATTTTGCAGGGTTGAAGATAAAGCACCTACCAAAGATGTTTGCCTTGAAGATGCTTCGAAAGGCAGAGAAAGCTTATCTGTGGAAAAAAAAAAACAACTAAGAGCAATTACAAGCAGCGCAGACAGACATACAGGACTGAGATTTGAATGGCTAGCATGGCAAGAAAAGCTCACAACTTCTATGTACCCACAGAACTGAAAATGCCATTTGTCGTCAGAATCAGAGGTATCAATGGTGTGACCCCAAAAGTCCTCAAGGTGTCGCAGCTTCTTATCTTCACCAGACCTACAATAGCACTTTTGTTAAGCTTAACAAGGCTTCAATGAACAAGCTAAGGATTGTGGAGCCACGTTTTGCATGGGGGGTACCCAAAACTGAAGGCAGTCATTTTTGCAACCATGGTTACGGCAGCATCAATAAGAAGTGAATTGCTTTGCCGGATAACTCATTGAATACTCCATCTCTTGGCAAATATGGCATTATCTGCTTGGAGGATCTGATTCATGAGATCTATACCGTTGGAAAATTCTTCAAGGAAGCTAATGGCCCTTCAAATCACCTTCTCTGAAGGTGTAATGAAGAAAAAGACAACCTGTTTCATGGAAGGTGGAAATGCTGGCAACAAAGAAGAGTAGATCACCATCATTGTTAGGAAGATGAACTAAAATATATCCCTGAGCTTTTTTTATAACATGGTCAGTTAATAAGCAGTGACTGCTGACAAATTGAAAATATCAAAGAGGAAAGTCAGTAAGAGTGACAGGGTTGAGAGTGGCTTTTTTTTTTAAGTTCTGGATATTAAGCCTGGGGTTTGAGAACCCCAGACAAGCATTCTGCTACTGAGTTATAATCTCAGTCCTTTCTAAATTTCATCTTATTTTTCCCATGTATTTGTGTTTATGATATACATATGTGCATGTTACATGTTGGTAGGTTTGTGCACGCGCGCGCGTGCATAGAGACCCAGGGTTGATACCAGAAATTAACCTTGATGGCTCTTCTACTTTCTGGTTTTGAGGCTGGGTCTCTGATTAAGCTCAGAAGTCACTGTAGGGCTGCTCAGGCTAGCCAGTTCACTCTGGATGTCCCTAGTCTCTCTTCTATGGCTGGATTTATAGGTCAGCTGCCTGCCATCCCCACTCTGCACTTTCACATCTGGGAATCTGAACTCTGGTCCTTCAACTTGTGCAGTAAGTGCTTTAAACACTTGAGCTCTCTCTCCAGACTCTTCTTAAATGTTTTTAAACACAATGTTGTGCTAAGTTGTCCAAACTAGCTTTAGATGTATTCTGTAGTTCAAGAAGTCTTTGACTTGCAATCCTCCTGCTGAGTAGCCAGCCAGGCTTATTGGCCAGCAGGCCCCATCTCAATCTGACTCAACGGAGTAAAGCCCTCAGGAAGCAGGCAGGCAAGTCCACAGGAGGCTCCATACCATCTGTGCAGTAGCAGCACAGTAGGAACTGATGTTCTTTCTAGAAGGCCTATGCCTACTTCCTTTCCTTCTTCCCAATTCAGGCCACAGTGAGCATTCATCTGGTTCCCAGTTCATTCAGTGAGCCTTTGGATTGGGCAGGACTACTTATACCAACTTCCATTAAGTGGAACCAGCCAAGCCGTTGGCCACCAACTGACGCTGCTTTTCTACAAGATGCGATGAAGCCCACTGTGGTTTTCCTTCCAGAGTTAACCCAAGCTGTAAAGGGATTCTAATCTGAACGGTAAGTGACCCGGTCAGCAGATAATCATTTACCCAGGTCCGTGACCTTTCCGTGGAGGGTGTCAGGGATGATTACACAGCCACTTACAGAGAGGGTGTTGAAACTGAAATGCTGCGGGCCTGACTCACGGCTTTGTATCCTGACTCTGCTTCTCAAGCTGGTGGGGCGAACAAGGTGCCTGTCATAACAAACTGGGAAATCCCCACCTTGGGCCTGCCCGGGAACACTGGGACACCAAGCCAGTGTTTTCCTTTGTGAGTTAAGGTTTGTTTGTGTGCCGGGCAATGAGAAGGCAGCAAGCAGGTACTTGAACCGTGTGGATGGAAAGCTTTAAGGATCAAATAGCACCCTGGATGGGAGGAGGCCAAGGCCGAGGGGAGGGGCAGAGCACTAATCCCAGAGAGCTGCAGCTGCTCCAAGGCTGTCATTATTTTCTTACTGGAACCCCTGAAATATTGTTTATTTCCTGTCTGAACTTTTGTAAGCCGCATAGCACCCCAGGACAATGATTAAGGACAACAATGTCACAGTGGGGTGGGCTGGCCTGCTTTTATTTGTCGTGGCTGTTTCTCACTTAAACTTTTCCATGTTCAGCACTGAATGACTCTGCAAGTGTCTTCTGATCCCTGCCTTAGGAGCCCTTCCCAACCTGGCTACCCCATTCACCTCCACCTGAGCTTGCACCTCAGCATCCCATGCAGAACGAGAGATGTTCCGAAGATCATCGTCATGATGCTAATTCAGACTCGGTGGTTCTCTTGAAGCTACAATCCCGAGTCCAGTGAGAGAGGAGAAGGAAGTGAAACCAGATTGTCTAAATCATTTGTAGCTAAAATTGAGATTTTTTTTTTTCTGAAGGGAGTTATCATAGAAGGCTTGCTTTTCCGTGTGTGTGTGTGTGTGTGTGTGTGTGTGTGTGTGTATGTGTATGTGTGTGCGCGCGTGCGTGCGCATGTGAACCGTGAGAGCCAGACTCTCCTATTGGCTGTACCCATGTGCCTCTCCTGTGTCCGCTAGCACCGGGAGGTAGACAGCTTTCACCTTTCCAGAATGCAAACATGAGAGGCTCCCAAGAGATGGGAGTCCAGCCCCAGAGAGCCCGAGGAAAGCAGCATTTGCTGCATACAGTCATTAGTAGGAGGCTCTGAAGAAGAGAGCACACGGGAACAGGGAAAAACAAGGAGAGAAAAACAGAGATAGAACCAGGACACTTAGAAACCCATCCGAGAGTCAGGCCTGGGGCAATGTTGAGTGACCCTCAGACTCCCACCTCTATGTGCTGACGTCACTGTTTGTGAAAAATTGGAGCTTTAAAGTGAGATGATATTTTTAATTTTCCATAAGAGAGAATCAAATTCTATTTAGGTCAGCTCTTACTAAAATTCATCCTGGGACATTCAAAGACCAGAGCAAACCAAACAGAAAATCTACCATCCTTTGCCTCACAGACTTATATGAGATCCCACAAAATTACGGCTACATGCTATATGGAAGCCCTGCATGACCCTCTCCTCTAGAAACTCCCGTTGTTATCACCGCTCTTGTGTCTTGACTGTTTTCAAAGGGCTGGTTGGAATATACAAAGCAGGTAAGTACATCGCAAGCCCCATTCTTTTCTCCATGACCTCACACAAACACAGCAGTAAACCAAATGAGATTAAATCCCTAGAGGCAGCTGCACTGGTGGGGGAGGGAAGCCCACTGAAAACAGGATGGAGCGCTTTCGTGGGGGAGGTTCTGCCTCACCCCCGACTCTGGGTCCTCCAAGGAAAGCCAGAGCTCTGAGTTCAAATCTGAACTCTAGCACGTGAATTATCAGGCTGTGGAAATTACCAAGTGCTTCTGAGCCATCATTTCTTCCTTTACAAATGGACATGACCAAATCTTCTCCAAGGAAGGGACAGAGAGAGCTACTCCCGGATGTCCCATTGACTCTCACCTCTGAAGGTGAGCGAATGGGTTCTAATAATCGTGCTTCATAATGGAGAGGAAAAAATCTTTAGGAAAGAGAAGTAAAATCCACAACAGAAAATAACTTACAACAAATGACCCATAGTTAACTTGATCATGAATACAATTAGTTACGGTTAATGTTCATGCCTAAGTAAAGAGACTGTGGTTTTGGTGTTCCATCGAATCCTTAGGAGGACTTTACCTAGGTGAGTCAAACCCCAAGGGAACACCTCTGTGTTGGTCCTTTGAGGACCTGCTCCTTGCATCTTTATCACCTGGTTTCTTGTGGCCCCTGGTCCGCCTGTGTCTGCCCCATTACTTCCAGTTACATCGAGCCATTTGCGACCACACCTTCTCTCTAGACCAAACATGAGATTGCAGCTGATTCCGATTGCTTGAATGCTAAAACTTTAAGAAACATTACATTTTTTACCTCTACAACCATTGTATTTCAAAAAAAAAAAAAGTTAACTTTATTGTCACAAATAACCAAAATGCAGAAAATAACTGACTGCACTGCTCTGTCTTAACCAGGACATCTCTGAACCACTGCTATCACCAAGGTTCAGGGAACAGCTTGGAAGAGGGGGCGGCAAAAGCAAACCAAATAAAACTCAGTGAGTCACGCATGTGAAAAGACATGAAAATAGGAGGGAGTCTAGCAGGAGAGAAGAAGTGTAATGGGAAGAATGAAAGAGGATGGGATGGGATATCACAACTTTACTATATTCATGTACAAAACTCTAAAAGGATTAGAAAACTTTACAATTTCACTTTCTTTCAGTAAAATAAAGATAATATGATAAAATTACTAAAAATAGTGTTTCAATCTCATTGGTACAGTACCTGGCCCACATATAGTGAAAAAAATGAAGGTTAGCTATCATCATCATCATCAGTTCTACTGTGCTCCTCTTTAAAGTGGCTCCCAAAAGATGCCCTTCAAAATCACCTCTGGGAGTTTCTCTTTGCATTAGTACAAGGGAGTTTCATAATTCATCCTGATTTAAGGCAGGAAGAAGACAACTTTCAGATGAAGGTTGCAAATAAACATCAATTCCCTGATGATACAAGTCATTGCTTAGGCTTGCTTCCCGAGTCCCTCTTGAAGCAAATCCAAGTGTAGTTCCCAAATATTTAATGCAGTTTAGACACTGTTGGGGGCTCATTTTCTTTCTGTGGGCAAGCTGGGCATCTTAATCTTAAATTCGTGATAGAAGAAGCATGATCTCATTGCAAGGTACTCACATACTAACCCTCTTCAGACCTACTTTGATGCAAAGTTTAAGAAGCATGCATATCCCTGTATTCTGTTCATTCTCTAGAGTAGAATTCAATAGAAATCAATAAGCTTTCTGTGGACTGGGGTTCTTCTCAGAGTTGCTTTGTAAATAAGATACTTCCAAGGACTACGATGTTCGAGATCGCATTTGGGATGCAAGAGGTAACTGTGTGGAGGAAGAGGTGAGCCACTCGGTACTTACGTACCTCACCCGGGATGAGTTTGATGAGGTGACATCTACAGCAAGATTGTTAACTGTGTGCCTGGAAGAGAGTCGCTGTGTTCAGCAGCAGCAGAACGCTGCCTACAGTTAAGACACGTGGGCAGCACGGGGATGATTTCCCAGGTAATGCCTTGTCTAGTCGACATCTCCTCTGGGATTTTGCAATTAGCTTTGTTTTGATTCCGCGCTCACTGATTCTGATTCTTATTTAGGCACCTCAGGTACCTCAATACCCCAAAGAGGTACCCTGGGTTTCTGGAAAGAAGCAACTCCATTACCGGAATGGTGGTGCCTAACATTGTATAGGGATTTATTTTATAGCCAATAAATCAACTCTTTGGCAGTTTAGCAAAATTCAATCCCTTGAACCTAGCAAACTCTGAGGAAAAATTGAAGTTCTTCACCAGAAAGCTGAGAGCCAAACTCGAAATCAACATTTCCTAAGACTCTGTTTCCTCATTTATAAAGCTGGGGGAAATAAGTGCCTGCTTTGTGTGGTTTGTGTAAGAATGGATGATAGAATGGATGTAAATTATTTACATGTGTGCATGTATAGGGAATGATTTAACCTATGGAAAGTACTTGGAGCAGTGCCCGTCATTGGCAGTGACCCACTAGGTACCGCTTACTTACCAGGAATACATGCCAGCAACATCCAACTGGCATCAGTTTCCTCAACCTCCTTGCTCAACCCTCAAAGCATTTATTGCTTCTGGACACTTTACTCTGCAAACAACTTTAAATAAAAGGTACAGTCAGAGTGCACTGGTGAGCATGTGACCTGAGTGATTGTGTGTCTTGATTCTTAGTGATTTTCAAGAAGAGAGGTTCCTCCACGCCTAGCTTGCACCGAGTCCCTGTTACGGTCTGGTTAAGTTTTTATCTAAAGGATTATGTTTTAAAGGCTTGGTTCCCATGCCGTGAAGTTGTTGAGAGGTAATGTCCATTGAGGGGACTGTGTGGGGATGGCCTTTTCCTTCTTTTTGTTACAATATACTGCCTTGCTGTAGACGGCAGGCGTTGGGACTGACAGACCACGCACACAGACTTCTAAAACTGTGAGCTGAAATAAGGATTTCTTCTTTGTAAGTTGATTAGCTTGGGCAATTTGTTATAGGAATGGAAAACTGACTAACACAGCCCAGAAATCCGAACTCATCCTGTGAAAGAACCAGCCAAGTGACCTAGGCACCTTCTCCTCTCCCAGGGGATTCTATCTCCATTCCATGTTATGGAGAGAATGACAAAAAAGGGTGGGATTGATACAGCCACACTGTGCCTTGCCATAGAGCAGAGGGGTGACTTCTTAGCAGTGGCTCCAGGCAGTAAGTTCTCTTTCAAGAGTCTTGAATGATTTGTAGAAAATCAAATGAAATTCTGAACGTACTTCCCACCCCTATCTCCTCTTCCTTCTTGCAAATAACAGACTCACTTGGTAATTATCGGTAATTGGAGGTCATGTCGGCCTTCAGCACAGGGAGTCAGTCCATTATTGAAGTCATTTCAAGAGACCTGAGAGTAGAAATTCTGGCTGGCTGGTCCTTCCAGCAGACACTCCTGCGGGATGGAGGCAGACTTCTCTGGACAGCTGCCTCTGAGAAGCATCTGCTGCTGGGCAGCTTTCCTGGGCAAGTGCCAGGGAGCCAGCCAGGGCTCACGTTCCCAGGATTTCCAACCAGAGCTATGTCCCGTCCGTCTGAACACCCTGTGAGACACGCGCAGGAACTGTCTGCTCAGATGGGAGGAGCTGAGGTTGGGTTTTGACTAGGCAGGATGGTTTAAGTCAGCCGTATCATTCTTCCTTTGGGTTTCCAATGGAGTGTCCCCAGCTGGGGACCAAATTCAAGACTCCGCCATGCTTGCACACGCTCACCACTTTGTGCACACAGGGAGTCTGACTTTGGTACTGAGAACCATGATGCCACTTCTTCCTCCCCATATTAGCTCCTGGCCTCCTCTTGTTCGTGGCCCTGCAAGTGACCGTGTAATTTTCAGCGGTTACCCACAGCTTGGCCAGCCTTCTGAAATCTCACCACTGAGCTGTTTGTAAAGCAACCCACCTACACACACACACACACACACACACACACACACACACACACACACACACACACACCCCGGCTGTCTCTAACTGGGTATCTTTGATCCTGTCAGTTCACTTTGTTCTGATTTTAGAATCTAGATCTGTAGCACATGGCACTTCTCAGCCCAGAAATCTCCGTCCTGCTGCAGGAGCACCGCAGCTGCCTGAAAACTCTTTCTCAAGGCTGCAGAGAACACAAGAGCTGGAAAGATGTTTGTTTATTGCCAGCTTTCCCGACAGTCCCATTACATAAGAACTCGTGCTGAGACAGGCTGTCCTGCCTGGGCTCGGGATCAAGAGTTCTACTCCTGAGACTGATGACAGAAACGACGTGGGAACCGCAGGGTTCTGACCCGTGACGTCCAGGAAGGAAAACCAAGTGGTGTGTGGCGATTAGTCCCTTCACAATGATGCGGTGGTTTCCTGGGGTGTTTTGAAGCTTTGGGGTGGTGGCACCATCTCCAAGAGGGGGGAAAGGCTCTGCAAACAAGATATGACTAAAGAATAGTTCCTTGTTTTCCATTTTTAGAATAGAACAATGCACGCACCACAGCATGCGAGCTGAGGGGTAGTCAAAAGTTCAGGTGTCTTCTGACCTTTGGGATCCATCCTGACTTGCTAATGGCCTGCACAAGTAAACACTGTATCCAAATCTGGAAGCATTTAAACGCCTGAAAGGCATTATGTACATTCTGTTCAGTTGCTTTTTGTTTGCAAAAATAAATAAATAAATGCATAAAAATAAAATAAATGCAATAAACCTTTTTTCCTAAAACAAGCACACACAGAACAAACTGCCAGGAAAAAAAAAAAAAAAACATGTAAAACCGACAGACAGATTCTGTTTAAAGGTCTGAGCAGACGACTTGCCTTGCCACCCGCTGACACACATGCTACTTAAAAGCAGATGTGCAGGGCAGAGAAGCAGAAGCGTTCAGTCACGTTTGGCAAGCAGCCGTGAGGGAATCTAGGCCGTTCTTAACAGCCTCCCTGTGAGGTAGACACCAGGGTCTCTCTTGCGCACACCCTTCCAGCTTTAAATGGCTATCAGAAAGTCGTTTTGACTTAACTTCTAGCTGAAATGTGGACCCATCCATCCTTGTCCCTTTCTGAACAGCCGACGCAAGCAATTGTGCAGTGACTTTTCTGCTCTCCGGTTCTACCTGGGTGTGCAATTCTCTAAAGCCAGGCACACCTCACGCTTTGCATCTGTTATCACAGATGAGGAGGTTGCTGCTTGCAGCTTGCAATGACAGGTGGCCTCGCACATCCGCAACACTCGATCGCTGTGTTATTGATAGGGTCACGTCTGCCTTGCCCATTCCCTTTCTCCTTACTTTTCTTTAACACTTCTCTCCTCTCCTGCTAGTTTTCTTTCTGCTGCTGTTGCCAAAACGTTGGGCTTTCCCGCTAGTCCCCCAAGAATGCGCTAAACCTCTGATACACAGTCACTGAAAAGACGAAGACCATGTACTTGAGATGCCCAGACTACCCGAATCTGTGGGAATTGGAGGTTATGATTTGTTTTAACTAGGCTGAGGTTCAGAAAGTAGCGAACTTAACTTGCAAACAACTCTAGTTAAACTCAGTGGGTTGCACGCAAACAGAAGGCACTGACTGAAGCAGTAAGAGAGCTGTCTGCTTTCCCTGTCAATACCCAAAGGAGCTAGATAAACCGGAAGCTGACGGAGAATCATAGACTCCCTATGATGATCATGACGATACAAGGGGATCCAAGTAAATTTCTACCCCTAGTCAGAGCTGAACAGCGAAGGGGAAGAATAGGATTTCTAAGCTCTGTGATTCATTAGATAAGGCCGGACAAGGAAGCATCTAAGGTTCCCCAGATTCTGTGAGACCATCACCCTGCCCTGGATCTGTCTGATTCCTTCAGTTCTGCAGAAACACTACGCAGCCTCCCTCACTTTCACTATGATTTAATGGCCATTGGTCCTTCGAGTTGGGGGGGGGGTTCCACTGAGGTGCTTCATTTCAACGTACTCTGTGCAAATTAATCCTACAACCTGAAGGCCTGAGAATTCTCGGGTCCTTAGAAGCTGGAGGTATCGCCCCACTGGTCCTCATCCCATGACAGCCCACGTGTGGGATCCTCCTCCTCCCTGTCCTTTTCGGCAGATTCTTTCTTTTCCTTTGTGTTGGATTAAAGTTATCAGCTTATGGCTCAGAAAGAGATGAAGTGGGTTACATACACAGATCTAGACCATCTTCGGACCAAGTCTTCCTGGTCACAAAGAATTAGAACTAGAGAGAGACATAGGCAGAGAGAAGTGGAGAAAGAGAGAGAGAGAGAGACAGAGACAGAGACAGAGACAGAGAGAGAGAAAGACAGAGAGAGAGAGAGTTTTCATTTTATTCTCTCCTCCAATGGTAGGAAGAAAAATGGCTTTCCCGACCCCCACTGAAAATGGCTTTGCCCCACCCCCATTGCAGAATGCTCACAACCCAAACCAGGGTCCCTGTGACAACTTTAACACATATGAGCGAGAATTAAGGCTATTCTCAAAATGATTTACAACAAAAGAACACTGCATCTCTCAGGTGGGCCCAATGTAGTCAGAAAGGGGCAAAGGAGAGATGCTAGTCAGAGTGAGGCCATGTGAGAAGGGCTTCCCTTTATATTGCAGTGTAAAGGGTGGAGACATATGTCAGACTCTTCACCCATAGACTACAAGTTTGATTCGATTTAGCCAATGAATATGTGTGTGAATGTGCATATTCTACGTTTGTGCGTGTGTGCGTGTGTGTGTGTGTGTGTGTGTGTGTGTGTGTGTGTGTGTGTATTGTTGTCATAGCCACAATAAGAAACCAATACACTTCCTATTCTTTCCATGCATGTTCTGGAATATTATGCTCTTGTAAATTCCAATGGCTGGAATAGGTTGGAATAGAATAGCATGGAAAAAGAGAACAGATGTGACTACTACAACCTCAGCATTGCGGCTTTGAATATGTCAGTTTCCATTTCTGCAAAACAAGAATATTTTCTGAAATGATCGCCAAAGACTTTCTCCCTTGGAGTTCAGAGATGGGATATCTTCTCCCTTCTCTTCCTGGTTCTGAGTGACATGGCGGTTCCCGTTGACTCAGAGCTCTAGACAGGGAAAGAACGCCCATAGGACACAGGTATCCCAGGTACCTGTCTATCCATGGCGAGGAAGGCCAGGTGCTCGGAGCAATGCAGAAACTGCTTTGAGAGCATGCTCTCTCTCTCTTACAGAGAACTTCTTGTACTACCTAAGGAGGTAAGGGGACTGCACTGCCAGAGAATTATAAACTCCAAATAGCCACTGAAATGGTCATAAGCAAGAAGAAACATGTTGGCCTAAAAGGAAGAAAAGGCTCTGAGTGGGCTACGCAGAAATCACTGAGAAGAAAAGCCCAATGCACTGAGATGGCCAATGGACTAAGATGGTAGAAAGAGAAGGTTTTGTGAGTTCTAAGAGGAGTGGCCATAAGGAAACCATGAAAGACTCCAGGACAAGGGCATAAAGACATAAAGACATAGTGAACTTCTGGAGGCCCCTCTGGATCTTATGCCACATTGTCCGCCCAGAATTTAAGGTAATGGTAGGTGCAATGAAAGTCCCCCCCCCCAATGCAGGTCTTAAGTGTTGTCTAATGTCCCTGATTTTGAAGGCTTCTGTCCTCAGGCAGGGTGGTGTTATTAGGAAGTAGCAGACCATCAAAGGGGTAGGACCTGGTAGGAAGTCCTCCAGTACTAGTATCTGTAAACTAATGAAAATCTGGGGTATCTTGTTATAGCAAAAGCTATATATAAGCTAATATAAGCCTCAGTGTTGTCTGAGGAGGAGACTATCATGAAGCACCACAAATCTAAGGAAGGTGAGCGAAACTGGCATGCAGAGTGGGTCTGGAAAGATAGAGAAGTCACATCACGGAAAAGATCACCTGGGATTTGGGGTACTGTGAACTAAGAAGAGTCCTGTGTGCCATTCCAGCCAGAAAGATGTCATTGTCCTCCATGTTAATCTCTAGCAAGAAGACTGCCATCCATGAATAAGAAACAGAATAACCCGGACAGGTCAGCACACACACAGCAAACGCTCAGGCACCCGTCCAAGCATCTCCAACTGTCATCCTATTACCAATGGAAATGATCAGTAATCCGTGCCTGCAGGATCATTCTCCTCATAATCAAAGCTGATTCTTTGTTTACTCCTGCCTTCCCTGGACTTGCCAACCCTGATTCCGCTGTTTGCAGAGTTCCCTTCTCCAAACCTAAGTACATCTGTGCTTTTTTTCCCCTTCTGATACCGTCCCAACTTCCCTCTCTTAAACCATTCACCGGAATCCGAAGACCAGGCTGCACGGATATGCATCTGACAGGCTTGCTTTTCCTCTGAAGATCCACCCAGGAGCTCTGCTCGGCTTAGAAAGGAGACCTTGTCCCTCGTGACCATTCCAGCCTACTCTCCAAGTCCAGCTACCCCGTGACGCTCATGGAGACGCATGGGAAGCCAACTCCAGATACTGCTTGACCTTACTTAGGTCTCAAGGGAACTTCCTACCCTCTTCCTCTTCATCAGCCTCTCTGAGTGTCCCTAGCTTTCCCTCAGGCAATGTCCCTTGCCAACAGGGACAGAAGAGTAATTGAGAGCCTTAAGGGATAATATCAAAGTGCTATTGAGCAAAACCACAGCTCAACAGCTGCGCAGGTGCTTCCTGCCGTGGGGAGGGAGAGAAGCCTCTTTAGAAAGCTCTAAATAACTCTGGGCAGGGATGTCAACTTGACAAATGACTAGCGAGAAATAGCTGCGTTGTTCTCCTGTGGGTGATTCATCCAGAGTTGCACTGGATGGGGGACCACAGCCCACCCCGAGTCCTGCCATTGGTCACTTGGGGAGCATTCTTCAGCTCCGCTAGCAGGAGGGATGCCAAGTCACACTGCTTCTCTCAGCCTCAGTCGTTTTGACCTTGTTTTACAGAGGTTTTCTTTAGTGAGTCCCGGATTTGTGCTAATTTGGTTTGAGCTATGCTCACTGAAAGATGGGAGCCATGGGGGGAAACTCTCTTTCAAAGCATCCAATGGGCTCTCTCCCTTTGATTATAGCTCCTGGCACTACTTGCCCTTATAGCAGGAGGCTGCATGTTCCTCACGGCAGAGACCCCTTTTGCATGCCTATTCCCAGTGCTTTTCAAAGAATTGACTTACTCAAACACTTTCCAAAGATTTAATGGGGAAATACAAAGGTCCCTAAATCAAGGGACATGTTAAGCGGTTTCTAATGTTGGCTTCTGGGACGTCGCTCAGAGCTTCCAGGCCTCAGTGTCTTTTCTGTGACATCAACAGTCACCTTTCATTTCCTTTCGATGCAGAATGTTAGGCTCAGAGGAGACTGCTGAAGCTGACTGGGACTTGCTTCCACCTCAGTAAAGAAGGGAAGGACAGGAAGGAGAAGCTGAGGGATCCATAGCTGCTTTGCATGCCCAGGAATAGGATTAGACAACAGCATCCAAAGAAAAGGTGTATGAGATCTTTAATCAAGAAATACCAGGGAAATGGTGCTCAGTTAAAGTGTTACCTACATAAGCAAGAGGACAGGAGTTCAAATCCTCAGAACCCACAGACATATCAGGTGGGCATGGTAGCTCACCTGTAATTTCAACCTTGGAAGGCAGAGACTTGAGATCCCCAGAGCAAGCTGGCTAGTGAGCTTACTAGTAAGCCCTAGGTTTGAATCCAGACCTTATTTCAAAAAGAATAAGGTAGAAGACCTATTAAGGATGAGTACCTTGGGCTTCCAAACACACATACAACATGTGCTTCCATAGTCATACAAGCACATATAAAACATACACTCACCCCTCACACATACATACTCATGAAAATGGGAAGGGGGACTAAAGTCTGTAATAACACTGTCCTAGAACTCAGTGTGAACAGACTGGTTTGCAATCTTGGGCGCACACTGAGCACAAGACCTTATTAGTCCTTCATCAAGGTGTTTCAACCACCAGACTGTGACATGTACATGAGTTCTTCAGGTTCTGCATTTTTTGCTGTGAAATGACATCTCTTGACAGTAAACTTTCCATCAGCTGAGGTGATTTCATATGTGTGTTTCACAGTGGAGTCTCTGATTTGGATAAATGTCCTGGGAGCTCACCAAGGGCTCAGCCAGTGTGTCCCCACACAGAGCTCATTTCTCAAAGTCATTATCCTCTGGTTCATTTTCCCATCCTGGGTATGTGCTCTGGGTTTTAACGCTCTTAGTTTCCATCAATAGCAGTTTTGTTGATGTGAACAGAAAGCAAGACAAATTCATTTGAAATCAACATCTCGTGTGTACATGCCTGAACGTGCACACCCACCCCCGGGCTGAAAGGAGCTGCAGACTGAAAATTTGAGCTAAATTGTCTATTCTCTTAAAAGACATTCTAGCAACTGGAATTAATGGTCACAAAGGTTCTTGGAAGTTATAGCGGTCAGTTTACCCTTTGGGAATCCCCTCAAGCTCTTATATACTGATAATCAGAGCTCTGATCATGGAGGCTTTTAGTGCTGGAAGTCAGCTGGAATTTTGACTTGGCCTACATGTTTCCCTTCCTTTATGCAAAGTGTCTAGTTACTCTTTTCACTTGGCTTGGTTTGGCTTCGGCAGGACTGATGGGAAGGGGCTTTGTTTCAGCTCTGGATCCTTGCCAGTCTCTAGCATCCTCTGGGGACCAGACAGACTGTCTCACTGCAGAGTGAGTTAAAGCAGATGGAGGACAGAAAGGGGGCTCTTACCTTGAGAGAGCCACACCTGCACACACACACACACACACACACACACACACACACACACACACACACAGAGTCACACACACACCTCATGTGCGTGCAGCACAAATGCCCATTCAACATCAAGCTGATTTTCAAACCCACAGAGACCTAGTTTTGATTCCTGTCTCCCTCTGCCACCTGTTAGCTTGCAAGTCTGGGCAAGCAAGTTAGCCTTTCTAAACCTTGGTTTTCCTGTTTATAAAAGGGAGAGAAATGAAAGGACCAAATCACAGTGTTGCTGAAGGATTAAAGGACTAGCGTAATGAAGCACCAAATACAGCACCTGGGCTGCTCCACATGCCTGATAAATGATCAATAACCCATAGTAATAGCAAGACAAAAATAACACCAAAATAACAATAAACCCCTTTTTCCTTTCAACTCTTAAGCACTCCACAAAGGGGTGAAGTTGATGCCACTTGTTTTCCACAGGGCTCACTACAATGTAAGTTGCTAAATATCACTATCTGTTACAAAGCATCCTAGGAAAGAACATCTGCAGATCTGTGCTTAAAGGCACTTGAGAATTTGTCTTCTCACTTTAAAAACCCAGACAGTCTGAGCACCTGACCAAGATTCTAGTTACGTTTCATAGAGTCAAGATTTGGAAAAGGAAGGAAGGCGGGAAGGCGGGAAAGGAGGGAGGAAAGGAAGGAGGGGAGGGAGGAAAGGAAGGAGGGGAGGGAGGAAAGGAAGGAGGGGAGGGAGGAAAGGAAGGAGGGGAGGGAGGAAAGAAGGAGGGGAGGGAGGAAAGAAGGAGAGGAGAGAGGAAAGGAAAGAGTGAGGGAGGGACTAGTTATCACTAGTTTTGGTCTTGAGATCTCTTTGCTTATCCACTTAACATTTGGCAAGCATTTAAATACGCAGATTCTTTGAGGAGCTGGGAACCAGAAATATACCTGAGCATGGTCTTTGTTGCTATGGCTGTATGAAATCCTGGGAGCAACATTAAAGAGAGGCCTTTGTGTGCTCCAGACAACCTCTCCATAGCTCTCATCCTCCACTCCACTCAGTGAAGTCCAAACTGCACTCTGGAATCTGGAGAGAGGCCTGCAGTGTTCACAGGACTGAAGCGGGACGTTGAATGTGTGCTCCTCTAAACAGATTCAGCCTTTCCTGCATAAGCCAAAGGACTTGAGCACAAGGACCCAGAGGCTTCATGGTCTCCACAAATCCTCCTGGCCATCAACCCCTCCATTGCATGGATGAAAATGACTTTAACAGCCGTCTTTATGGAACATACGGCATAAAGCCAATTTACTAAAACAAACCCAATCTTTGCTGCCACTTGAAGTATGACTTTTCCAGTCAAGAACTTCTGAAACTAAACATGGCATTTGCAGTTTGGGGTCACTCAATCCTGTACTCCCCCCAAATCAGCTCCAAGGGCATAAGGATCTGCCATGGATTTGGACTTTCTGATCTCAAAGCACTTAAAACAACACCCAGACAGGGCAGCCTATCTGTTGAACCTTCAAGAACCATCTAGTTTGTAAGTTTGGGGAAATTATTTGCATCCTCTCTGTCCACTTTCCTCATCTTAAAAAAATGCTGAATTGTAAGGATTATTGTTTTATTCTTGAAATCCTTCTTTCCATTTTCCTGTGAAATGCATATGAGGTGTATGTTTATGTGTGTGTGTGCTTACAAGTGGATGGATGTGCATATGTATGAATGGGGAATGCACAAGTCATAAGTGTGTGTGTGTATGTGTGTATGTGTGTGTGTGTGTGTGTGTGTGTGTGTGTATAGACCTGAAGATGATAGTAGGAATTAATCTGGATCCAATTCATTCTTTTGACACACAGTCTCTCATCACAGCCGTATGCCGTATCTCATCCATAGAGTCAGTCTGTTTAGACAGCTTGCTCTGGGGATTTCCAAACTCTGCCTTCCAGCTCTGGAATTATTGGGCCTGGCATCTTTTCATGGGACCTGGGGAGCTAAACTCTAGTCATTTTCATTGCACAACAAGTACTTTAGTTACTGAATATCTCCTCAAATTTTTGAAACCTCTAAAAAGCAATGCTGGTGAATGTTAGACGTTCTTGGGGTCCACACCTATCCTGCCCTTTGATGCTCTCACAAAGGACTAACCGATGTTCTGCAATTTAGCAGATAGACTGAAAAGCTAATTCGTTTAAATGATATTAGAGAAATCCTGGAAAGATTTTGGTGGTGCTTGTTGCTTGCTGTTGCTTGACTCGAATTGCTTTCTTTCTTTCTTAATTGAAGGTCAGATTTGTGTAAGATGAATGCGAGTCGTCCCCCACGATCTCATCTGTTTGCATTCGTAGCCCACGTTACTGTTTGGGAAGGTAACAGCCCCTTTGGGAGACGGATCCTGGCTGGAGGAAGGCTCGGCGCATGGGGCTGGCCTTGAGGTCGCTCAGCCCCGCCCTGCTTCCGGTCATAGTCTGACTTCGCAGTCTGCTCTGCAAACCTCTGCTCATTGTCTTGGCCTCCACGATGTCTGCAGTGAACAAACTACCTCCAGCTTCTGCCTCCTGTCACGCTGTTTCCGCCATAACAGACTGTATCTCCCCTAGGTACTGGAAGCCAAATAAATCTCCCTTTGTCTCATTAAGCTGTTTGTTTGAGGGCTGTCTCACAGCAACAGAAAGAGAAACTGTGGCAAGAGCTTTTCTTATTTCTGTTATTTTACATAAAGTTGACTTTGGTGTTCAGACACCCCTATGATACTAAATTTAATTGGACTATTTTCCCGGTTGAACCCTTTCCCACAAAAAAGGTTGTGGAACCCCTGACAAATCTTGATGACCCTGGAGCAATAAACCCTTCATGGAAGAAGACCTCAAAGAACTTTCCAGATGGCGATTTGTACCCTCACCCACGCTCTTTAGTAAATCACACTCTACCTAGTGCTCATACTGCATAACAGCAAGACTTCTAGACCTCTCTAAAAATATCAGTTCAGTTACCACAGACACCCCCCACCACACACACCACTAGACTTCAACTCTAAAATAAGTTAAAATCACAAGTAGCAAAATTTGTGAATGGTGTCTTAATGTGTATGATTCTGCAGTGTAGACATGGATTCACTGAATTTAAAATAGTAAGAAAAGGCTGTGGCATGAGATTTATCTTGCCAAAGAGAGCAATGGAAAAAAAAAAAAATCATTGAGATCCAGAAACGGGACCTAGCTCCTGTCCTGTTTCTAGGTTCTCCTCAGGTCTTCTGCTTGAGTGCATACACGCTCACTTGAAATTCTCGATTAGAAAGTAGTACATTAGCCAATCTGATGTACTTGGGAGGCCAAGATAGGAAGGATCACAAACTCTGGGCCTGCCTAGGCTACAGAGTAAGACCACGGACAGCTTGGAAAACTTAGTGACACCCTGTTCCAAAATAAAAAGTAAAATATAATAATAATAGTAATAATGGTTGGGAATATAGCACAGTACTAGAGTGCTTGCCTACCAGGTACAAGGCCCTAAATCTAATCTCCAATATATTTAAATATTCATTGAGAAAATGGTCACTGGCATATTCCCACTGAAAAATATTGAGCTGACCTATGATATTACTTTAGTAACAACAAATATCTTTACACAAAAGAGTAGCACAAATATCATGGGTTCTGTTGAATCATGAATTCAGCCTATAGCTATACCACCTATGTGTTCTGGATCTCATCTAAAAAACACACAAATTCAAATACTGATGGTGTGATTTTGAACAAATTACTTACGTAATTCGAATGTCATTTTCTTTCCCTGTGAAGTCAGAGCAGGGATAATAACCCGGTAGCGTGGTTTAAGCACAGTCGGGGCTGGGGAAGTGGCTCAGCAGACATAGTGCTTTCGAGGCAAGTATGAGAGCCATAGTTGCGACCCTCAGAACCATGTAAAAACAGGAAGGCATAGCAAACAAATGCAATACCACCTTTTAAGGGTAGAAAGCAGGAATCCCCCAGGCAAGCTGGCTAGCTAGACTAGCCAAAAGTGGTTAAGATGTAGGTTCAGTGAAAGGCCACGCCTCAGTGAATAAGGTGGACAGCTCCTAAGAAGGACACCAAGGTTGTAGTAGATAAGTGATGGGGCCCTAGGACACCAGGGGTTGCCAGTGGGGGAAAAAAGACACCCACATCATCTCCAAACCTGTACACTCCACGCATTTATGCACACACATGTGTATATATATATATGCATATATATGTGTATATATACTTGTGCACATGTACCTGTGCATTCACATGTGAGCAAGTATGCACACCTATACAAATGCTGCCTTCACATGTGCACAAAACGTTAATAAAAATGAAGCTCAATGTAAGTTTTCCATAGCTCTCCTAGTTCAGCAGTGTTTCATGAAGGGTGATGGTAGCAGTGGCGATGCTGAGGGGCCACTGTGAATAATCATAACCTCGACCTTTCCTCTTCATAAAATCAGCCTCACATTGAGCAAGCACATTGGTTCTTCGCCTAGTAATGTGAGTATTTATAAAACTGGAGGTATTGAGATTACAAAGCCTCATCAGGACAAATCGGGAGATCCATTTATAGAAATTCAATGTGCTGTAATCGTTTGACCACAACTTTCAGTGATCTAGAGTGAACATTGCCACTAAAAACAAGAGTTTCTCTCCCAACCATTTAGGACAGACGGACACACACACACACACACACACACACACACACACACACACAGAGTCTTGCTGACCCCAGCAATTCATTTCTCATTTTGGTTTGGGACGGAGCCAGTTGGTAAAAGGTTTCAGCGTGTGTTTATTGCCTCTTTGTTCTCAAGCATTCTGGGGCCTCCTGGCAGCATTTTGGTCTGCGGCAAGCAGCAAAGCTCAGACAGATCCCAGGCTCTGACCGGGGCCCGGGGCTGATGGAGAACAGCTGGAAGCCTTTCTGTCCTTCCCTGAGCTCCTGCCCAGAACTCTGAGCCAACAGGCAGCAGCCCAGCCTTCCGCCCCCGGCTTGCTCTAACTGGAGTTGTCTGGCCTTATTGGGCTCCTCTTACCAGGCCTCACACAGACCTCAGCACCTTGACCTTCCTCTGCTCCTTCCAAGTGTCCAACAGGAGATCAGAAGAGATGGCTCCTGTGTCTGTCACCATCATACCTGGTTGTCATGGGGACACTGCAGATCCCTGACTGCCAAGAAGCGCAGACCACCTTTTCAAGTACAGTACCCTGGCCTGGCAATATCTGTATAATTCTCCAGACTTGACTAGAAGCCCAAGCCTAGAGGGAGAAAACTGCCTAAGCCAGCTGAACCACCCTCTCCAGTCTCTGCTCCCCGCTGGCTTCATAACACTTACATCCACTCTTTGGGCAAAGGCAACCAAAGGAAAACACAACTCAGTGGTCAAATATACCACCTTTAACCTTCAGCTGGCCAGAATCCAGATCTGCCTTTGCCATTTTGTAGAGTTCTGGGATCTTGAACCAATCTGAAATCTCCCTTTGCATGCCTGGGGCACTCAAAAGTCACCCCTTAGTCACCCTGCATCCCAGGCCACGGGAGGGAGAGCAAAGAGGAGACAACAAAGTCTTAAGATGGTTTAAATGGTTCTCTCCATTCTTGGTCTTCCATGGAAACAAATGTCTTCTTGAAGTGACTTTTTCCTCTACATAGTAGGACTAGAGTAGAGTGGTATTCTTCCTTTTATAAGAAGAATGTCACTCATAAACTAGTTAGCTTAGATAACCCCTACCTCCCATTCCTTTGGTAAAAGGAATTAGGAATCTGAGTTCTAGGATGTATCCACTATAGACTCCTCCCTTAAGTTAATTTACCTTTGCCTGTCAGTCACTTGGCAAGGATCCCCTCCTTCCCCGGCCCTCCACAGATAGTCTGTGCTGAAGAGTTACATAGGTCTTGTGGTTTTTTTTCTTTCCAGAAGCCTCCTCCTCAGTCAACCACCAAGTAACACTTGTCCATTTTTTGAGCTCGGAACTCAGAGAATGAGATTCTTCCCTTCCTCTCTCTTTTTTTCTATGCCTTCTAAACATGCTTTTCCTGCCTGTCTCCCTCTTCCAGGTAGCTGCCAAGATTTTCACCTTGAATCTCCAGATTTCCTGTCCAGTTGATTCTATTATTTACAGTTTTAAAATAACACCTGCTTTTCTACATCATCAAGTCTTCCCTGTGTCACCTTTTATTTGGCAGGGAAAATGAATCCTTAGACAGCATTAATATTAACCACGATGGAATTTATTTGAGGACATTCTTTGAATAAAAAGTTTTCAATGTATAAGAAGATAAGACAAAACAACTTTCTAGAAATCCATGTGACATCTCACATGTGATAATGATCACCTTGAATAATTTTTTTCCCCAACGTGACTTTTCCTTGGCATCCTTTGTTCCCATCATGCAACAGTGTGATAGCGAGCTGCGAAACCAAAATCATTGCTTTTTTTCTGATTCTTCTGACAAAGTACCTTGAATTACATCACCAGGTGGAAACATTCACATAGGTTAAAGTGCATGCATTCCCCATAGCCATTCTCCCTCATACTTCTGCCTGGGGGAAGGAAGGGACAAAGCAAACAAATGAACAATAAAAATAACAGCAAAATTCCATAAGCAACTTAAGCAAAGAGCTGACAGACTTGTTAACTAATCTGACTCATCAACCGAGAAATGTCTAAGACAAGCAACTTCTTTACCATGACTGTTCTAGAAAGGTATTTTCTCCAAGCAGGGAAACCTTCTCAATGTGCACTGTAATTGCAACAGTTTCCAAACTTACAGCAAGATATCCAGAGGCCAAAGTTAGGCCTGACTTCCTCCATATGTTGCTGGGAATTGCGAATCTGAATATTGATAATTTTGCCTTTTACGAAAGAAAGGGGAGCTATGAAGTCTGACCCTAAGAAGGACCTCAATAGGAAAAAATGGGGGGAGGGGAGGACTTCGTACCCTTCCTTATGGTTCTGGAAATCTCAGAGCTTGTTTCTCCATGATCTCCTTAGGAATGCATACATGTAATCTATAAAGAACTGATCAGCGGGCAGGTTGGAGAAAGAGTTGACAGGAATATTTAAACATACTATATTTGCAACAAAATTTCACTGGTCGTGGGAGGTGAAATCTATGTACTTTTTCAAGATAATGACACGGAACATTTTCACACGAGAAAGTGAACAATTCAGGAAGAAAATGCCCTTTCAGACCCACTTAAGCAGGGGCTTGTTCTGTTTCCCAGTCTTCAGACTTTCTCCAAAGTCCACAAATAGTTGAGCGGCGGCTTCCTGATTCCAGCTTGTCCTTCTCTGTTCTTATTTAATGAATTTATTAAACATCCACCCTGCTCTGGGAACCCAGTGCAATACAATGGCACAGACAGAGTCTTTGTAACACACTGGGCCTGACTGCAGTTGAAAGAAATAAGGCTAGGGAGGCTATGCAAAGAACAATGGTGTATCTAGTTTGCTTTCTTCCATTGAATTTCCCCTGGTTTTGATGTCAGTGGGCTGGCCCTGGACCCCCTTGGTACTAAAATAAACACAGCTGGATCTTCAGGAGGTTGATGGAAAGAGAGAGAGAGAGAGAGAGAGAAAGGCTGAGGGCCAGTTACGGACATACCAGCTGTCACAGACACGATGTGACCCTTGAGGGATCCTAAAGCAGCCAAAGCCCAGCTCAGTAACAGCAGTGGCCCTGAAAATACAAATCCTTCCATGAGGCCACTTTGGAAACCACCCTGCAAGAACCAAGAAAAGGGAGTTTGAATCCATTTTACCTGGTTCTTGACTTTGCAGCACTAGGGATTGAACCTGAAGGGCTCAAATATGCTAGACGAGTATTCTACCACTGAGTTACATCCCAAATCCATTTTACATGTGGAGACAGGGTCACACTAAGTTGCCCAGGCTTCTGCAACCTAAGCAGGCCTTGAACTTGCAATCTCCCTGTTTCAGCCTCCCAAGAAGCTGCGGGAATCACAGGCCTAAAGGGCCACACCTATTTTTTCCCCTGGTTCTTAAGGAATAGGAAAACCTCCAAGTTTTGTCTGGGTGACAGTAAGAAAACTCTTACATCTCAAGGAAGCTCACATATTGCATCTATGTGGTTTCAATCGAGTGTCCTCGCTTTCTTTTCCCCAAATCCCTGCACGCTCTTTGAGAAAAATGATGGTTGGAATGCCACTAATGGGCCTGGGCACTGAGAGCAGAGGTCAGGTGGCAGAGAGAATCCCACCAGGCTGACAAGTGGAGGCCATCCCTCCCAACGCAGCCCTGCCCCTTTGCATTACCTGATCCCATAGGTGAGGCCACACCGTGATGGACTCTGGTGCTTGACTGTTGAACTGCTCCCCCCCCCCCCGCCTTCTGCCTCCCACTGCAAAGGCTATACACACAGCTCAATGGTTCCTCTAGACAAAGCAGCTCACCCTCACTCTGCCTATGAAGGCAGAAGACTGCTGCATCCAGGATCACAGTAAATGCTCCTTCTTTGAGAAAATGGGACAATTTCTTTGGCTCAACACTGCTGTTCCCTATTCTTCCCGCCTCGAGTGTGACCCAGGTATTTAGCCTTCAAATAAAAGCTTGGGGCTCACTGACTCCCAAGTCATACGGTTTGTAACAACGCTGACTTTCCACGGCCACTTTTATTTTTTAATCTCTTATTTGGCTCCTAGATACAACTCGCAGAAAGAAGTCATCATCCTAGACATAAGCAACGAGAAAAGAGCATTGAGCTTGGTGCTCCACTCGCTCTGTGGTAGCTGTCTAGTCTTGGGTCAGATAACAAACCCCTTTTGTCTCATTTTCCTAATTTGTGATAACTATATAGAAAAACCTCTGAAGTACCTTCCGGTGTTCCAGTTCTATGCTCATGAATAAGGATTGTGAACTTCTTGACCCCCCCCCCACAATGAACCACTGAATTCCCAAAGCCCAGACACACTAGCAGACCTAGACCCTCTGGAAGAGGTGAGCTATTCACGCCTCCTTCATGACACATCATGAATCCCAGGGTCTCTGCCTCGCGTTCCCCAAGACTTGCTGACCACTCCTGAACATGGCGCAGAGGTCCTGTGGTCAGGATGCGTATTGCAAAGACAGAAGGCAGCGTCCTTTCCCCCAAAGCAGATCGTTGAGCTGCATGTTGGCCACATCTAAAAGTGTGGTGTAGTCACCAGACCTCCTTCACTCAACTTTCAGCCCATGTTATTGAGGCATCGTGTAAAAGAAGGTGCTACATAATCACTTTTTAAATGAAAATTGCTGTTCTCTAGGGTTCAGGATACGCAGAGAGGACCAAGGAAGAAACGATCGCAAATTCAGCCCCTAAGTGCCCACAAGCCACTCATTCTACATAGCGCAGCCTCTCTTGAGAGCAAATCTATGGCCATTCAGATTTCTGACTACACTCTCTGACCCATTTTTGTGCGTGCTTATCCTTTACCCAGTGAGCATGCAGCCTTTTCGTAAAACCCAGTTTTATATGATTGGCAAAACCCAAAGGCAGCAACAGAGAAAACAAGGGTAAAGTTAAAGTCCACCTCGTCAGAGACAGTAGCTAAACACCCGCGTGCTCTCATCTTACCGCCCTCTACTCTGCCCCACAGGCGAAGCCAATTAAAAAATAAGTTAAGCGAATAAAATTGAAAACATATGTTCCAGAAGACCCTCCCAGTGTGGCTTGAGATGCATAAGCTGCTTCTCAGGGCATGTGTGCTTATACTGGCACTGATATTTGGATCTGTGTCTACCATAGGGAAAACATCACTGTGAAGAAATCGAATGGAAAGTACTGAAACAGGACGGCCTGCCAAGCAGTTAGTTTTCCGTTCTATTCTTCCCTCTCATTGATTTTCTTAGCTCTCTCACCAAAAGTGATACCTGAGCACCACAGAGTACATGACATTTCAATGTGATCTCTTGTCCACCAGTTGAGACCATTCAAAACAACCTGCATAGCTTTCCTGAAGTCGTCTCCAACACGTAACGCCATCATGCTTTGTTTCACACTCTTGAATTTAAAAAGAACTGGTCTTTTTTAGAACCCCCGGGATTCTCCTCAGGAGCATTAGCTACTCCTCGAAGGCTTTCTTGGACCCATGAAGCTTCAGATCCCAGAGTCTGATTTCTGCATCCTAACATCTGGAAGAAACAACTCAGAGCAGTTGAGATCACCCTGGCTACAGGAAACCTCCCAGCTCACCCTGCACGGAGGGCTGCATCCAACAAGCCCTCGTGCAGACCCTCATGTGACTGTCTGCCTCACTGGGATGACCTCAGGCAGGACACAGTTCCCACCCCTTCCAGCTTGCCATCCTCCTAGGTCATGCAAAGGCTTTTATTGAGCTGTCTAGTATATAAGATCCACGGCCTGATGGGAAACTTTGTTTTTATGTGTCACGGGTCTGTTACAAGAGAGTGATATGTCTAAGTGAGAGTCACACAGCAATGATTAAGTGGCTAACCTCTCTCGCTGTTTCTATGACCTTGGACAAACTTACTCTTCTCTCTTATCCCCTAAAAGCTGTTAAGGAGCTAGTGCTAACCTGGATGGCATTAATTTGTAGGAACTTAAAATGAATTTCCCTATGATGTGCCTGGCATATAGTAAGCACTCAATAAGAGCCAGCTATTGGCCAGAATCATTTGATGAGCATCTCTGTGGGCCAGGAATTCAGTGCTAGGCTCTCAATATGTAGGACACAGTCTGCCCAGGTCTCTCTGTCAAATTAAAACTTCATCCGCCCTCAGTGCCACAGCCTGCCTGTACCTCACTCTGCCAGATGTTTGCACAACTTTCTTCTTCCCCTTTCCAGAACCTACTCCACCATTCTGCTTGAAATAAGCTATTTTCAAGGCAGGGAGGTGTCTGAATCACCTTTGTATCCTTGCCTGTTCTAGACGACTCATTATATCGTGTATATTCTGAATAGCCGAATCCACTATAGAGAGGACAAAACACACAAACACACACATACACACTCAGGCCTGGAAGCAAGAGTTGGTGGATCCTGGATACTGATCCCCCCTCCCCCAAGATCTGAACATACCAGAAAGAAGTAGGAAAGATGCAATCAAGAGGCTGAATGAGAAGAAGCAAGGACGAAAGAAAGGAGGAGAGGAAGCCTCAAAGAACAGAACCGCACAGCAGCTCTAGGTCTGACGTTCAGGAGATTCACTGTGCTCAAATGCCAAGTGGCCTGCCATGATTAATTTCCTCAAAGACCCAAATTCATAGCTCAGAATCAGTTAAACCATAGAGTGCTTAGTCCAGAACATCCTTATTCTATGACGGGTAATAGAGCAAGGGATTTTCTGAATGAGCCCCATGCTCAGCTCACGCACTTATCCTTTGCCTAGCACAATTGACATGTCAGTCATGTTATTTCTCATGGCCCCGCAGCAAAGGGGTGAATGGATGAGTGTCTATGCCCACAAAGGGCAAGAAGATGCTACATAAGGAATCATTGGCCCTGCACAGCATCACTTTTTTTCATGTCTTCGAAGGAAAAGAAATGGTACCTGTCTGTGGATGGTCCTGACACTGGTTATTTTTATATTCTTTACTGTTGAACAGGCAAAATCAGACTTTGAGTTCGGTATTCAAATCATTTTGGTTGATGGTGTGGCTGGGTGGCAGAAGGCTTGCCAAGCATGTATCGGGCCCTGGCTTTGATTCCTAGCACTAAAACGCAAACAACAAAAGCATCATTTGGAATGTGGTAGCTCGTGCCAAATAACCTCAGTTCTCAGATGGCTGAAACAGGAGAATCACAAGAGGAACTCAGTCTCTAAGACAAAAGCAAAACCAAAGCCATTTGTAACAACGGGAGATGGGGCTGGCTAGAGATTGTCACAGCTCACTTGGCTGCAAGAAGGAGAAGCTCTTCTTGAGGGAAGCCTTCTGCGTCTGCCCAGGATTTCCTGGTCCCCTCGCAGAGGTGATGCAATCTACACCCCTTCGCTGACTTGGGAATGACTGAGGCCTGTCAGATGCATCGCAGAGCACCATCCACGTGGGGAAGCTGCAGAGGGAGGAGAGACCTTCTCCCAAGAAAGACAGAGCTGTGTCTGCAGGCAGCCCAGCTGCGAAGGCGCTTTCTTTCTCCTGAAACTGAAACTGATAGTCAATTACGTCTGCGTGTTTCATCTCCAGGAGTAGCTGTCCTTGACCTTTCGCAATCTCGTCCCTGCTTTCCATTCTGCTCCGCCTGCTTTTGCTCATCTAGTGGTTTTCACCTGTGTCTCTGCCTCCAGAATTCTGTTCCCATAAAAGAGGATCAGCACACGTGTCCGCTGCTCCCCCCCCCCCAGCAAAGTCAGCAAGAAAATCATCTTCCTTGTCTGCTGTCCGCAGGGAAAACGCAATAGTTAACTCCTGACTAGTATCCTGCTAACCAGCCTGTCACGTGCAGCCGGTCAGTGACAGATTCTGAGTTTATCTCAGGCTACGGCTGGTGGGTTATTTGCTGTGGTCTCATCTGATTCCTCAATTTCTTTTGCTAAAATCTTTTTAGGAGACAGAAATTCTGTCCTGAGGATAATTTTGGGAATACAGCATTAAAAACCATTTGAAAAGTCCCCCAATGGGATGAACTTAAATTCAATGATTTTTTTCCCTCAGGATCATCTTTCTTTTTTCTTTTAAATCACTGAAGTTGGGGCTGGAGAGGTGGTTCAAGGGTTAAGCCTCTGCTTTGAAAGCGGAAGGTCCTGAGTTCATATCCTAGACCCCATCTATATGTGGCCTGCGTTTCTGGTCCTGGTGGGCGGAGCCTGTGAATCCCGGGGCAGAGTAAACAGGAGGAGGTGGAGGTGGTCCATGGTGGTTCCTGAGTTCGTCCTTGGTTCTAAACATACACACACACACACACACACACACACACACACACACACACACACAGGCACACACGCACAATTGAATAAATTGAATAAATTAAAAAAATAAAGACAAATAAATAAATCACCGAAGTCCATTTCTGAAGACCACTAGTCCTCGCTTTTCCATGACTACCTTTCCACAGCCTGTATCTTCTTTAGCCTAAAGTCTGCCCCTTTACCAGAAGCAGGAAAGCAGCTCAGATTTTGAAAGATTCGTGACCAGAAATAAACAAAGACCAAGCCAATGGCTTGTTTTGCCTTGTGCTAACCCTGCACACACGAGGGCCTGAATTTGATCCCCAGAACCTGTGAAAAGTCCAGGTGTGATGACATCTGCTTGAATCTCAGCAGTGAGAAGACAGAGGTTGGCGAATCCTTAGGCTCCACTGATCAGACAGTGAGCTTCTGAGTGCCGGCTTCAGGCAAGGAGAAACTGGGTCTGAAGGGAGGTGGGTGGCATTAGTGCAGTTGACACCTGAGCTTGTCCGCTGGCCTCCACTTGTACCCCCAGCACACATACACACATATACACATACATAAAAAATAAAATCAATTTAAAAGTTAAAAAAAAAAAGGAGATCCAAGAAAGACGATATCAGTTCACTCCAGCTGAAGAAAGGTCTTTAGGAACAAGGCACAAGCCACCGCATCATGGGAAAAATCAAACATTGGTAAGATGCTACTACATGCTGGACACCTTACAGTGACCTTCCCCCCACCTCCCACCCCAGTGCATTGCAACGTACTGGTTTTATTCTATAAGTGAGGAAGTTCGGTTTGGAAGGTGATAGAACTTCACTGAAGTACTCTATTGACAACCCAAGACTGAACCCTGGTCGACACTCTTCATACGGCTCATAGATGTCAATCAAATGCTCCCCTGGTGTAGCTCCTCTTCCTTCTGTCTGTTCTTCCAGAACCAGCGGGTGTAGATCAGGATTGCAGCAGTGACTGACAAGTCAGGACAGCACATCTAGGCTGAAGGACCCCCAGCATGCTTGACCTCCTTGGGGACCACTGAATAGATGTTTACCAACAAGAGCGAAGGAGTCAGTCATCCCCAGAGGACGGACCAGACTTTGTTTATTACTACGTGCCCTCCATCCTGCACAATGTGGCCCTGAAAGGAATTCATGGATTAATGGGCCTTGTATTGTTCCTTGATCCTGGAGCCCTAAGTCAAGAGGCCTCTCGTGTTTATCTAACTAGAAAGCAGGAAACTGGGACTCTGCCAAGAACATGGCTGTTTGTTCCAGCATTTGACCTTGGGAGAAATAGAAGTTTCAAGTCTGTGCTTGTTCTCAGCTTGACAAGCGCCCATCTGTTGGTTACACTGACGTTTTTTCATCCTCACTTGCTGGCCCCTGCAAGGAGTGTAGTCCTACCCACCCAGCTTAAGAAAGTGTCCCCCTTACCCATCTCCTGCTTATCCACTCCTAAAGGTGGTGTTGACCAAGACTTGGCCTTGGTTCAGGCCAAGCCCTTCCTGGCACAGTGTCTCTATCCTGTGTCTATGACATGAAGAAAAGAAGAGAGTACTTTAGGGTCAGTGTGAGGGTAAATGTAATATCTGCAAATTTCTTGTGATGAAATTGACTTAAGTTGAGACTCAGTAAATAATATCTTTTTCTGATGTGTTAACATTGCTCGTTGTGAGCTCTGGGAGGAGAAACCTTTACAGCCTCCTAAAGCTCAAAAGGACAGGAGAGACCAGGTAAGACCCAAGGGTAGATCTGAAGTCCAAAAACCATAGAAGGTAAAGGGTGCTATCAGACCTTAGAGAAGTCCTTCCTCATTTGGACAAGTCACAGGAGCTTCCAAAACCTCAGCTTCCACATCTTTATGGACTGAATAGCGAGCCACTCTCATAGTTAGATATAGACATCAACTTGAGAATTAAAGCCTTGAGCTCCAGGTATATTTGTGAAGAATTAGTAGTTGAGTTAAAGCCTTGATCGAGCCTGTAGAAGATTATCTGATTGATGGGGGATCCCAGCCCATGGTAGGTAGAACCAGTCCCTAGGCGAGTAGATAAGACAGAGGAAGCTGGTTAAGGAAGCTGGTATTCTTTGGTATATGGGGTACTATGTATTGGTCTCACAAGTGAGGTTTACCCCTCTCTCAGTAGTCCTGTGGATGTGATGTGGTCCTTTCCCTCGGTCCCTGGGGTTGGTAGGAGCTCTCCTGCCAAGTTAGACTAAGAAATGTGGCCAGGCAATTGGAAGAAATAATAAAACCCCTTGTTACCTCCTTAAGACTTTTGGTCATGAATTTATTGGCAACATGGAGGCAAACTGCCATCCCCGCCATCCCCAAATTCGAATGCTGAAGATACAACCCTCTGTTGAGGATGAGGATTTGGAAAGTAAGTTTAGATGATGTCACAAGGGTGGCATGTTCATGATGGGATCATTGTCCTTACAGGAAGAAATGCCACCAAGCCAGAAGTGGCCCTCAGCATAAATCAGCCATGCTGGTATCAGATTCAAAGCCACCAGCCTTCACTATAAGAAAATACATTTCCGTGGTGTCATTTCAGTGTGGGTTGTCTCTCCCCTCTCTCCCAACCGCAAGCTTTTGTGTTAATGTTTGGCAATATTTACAACACCTTTAAAAGGTAAAGGAAGACATGTCACAAATGGAGGGGAAGGGAGAGGTTTGGTGGCTCTACCTGCTTCTTCTCTCTTTCTTTCTGTTTCCCGCTGGCTGTAGCGACCTGAACCCATCCTTCTGCTTCTGCCTCCGGCCATGCCTTCTGCTCCACGATTCCCACCATAATGAGCTATGTCCCCTCTGGAGCTATGAGCCAGATAAATAACCTTTCTTTTTTAAGTGGCTGTCTAAGAATTGTCCCAGTGCAAAGAAGAGTGACTGCCACAGAAACGATACACGGAAAGGTGATCATCTGTAAGACAGGAAGTGGTCTCTCACCAGAAATTAGTCACGCTTAGTGTGTTATTTAGGAAAGCGAGCCTCCTCAGTTGTGAGAAAATAAATCGATGTTGCATAAGTCGCTCAGTCTGTGGTATTTTGTTGTGGTAGCCTGGGCTGACTAATACATTACCTAAACTTGAAACTATAGTTCTTAAAGCTCCTTCCCCACATGAGACAGGGTTTTCCCATTTGGGCAAGGGTCCCACAAGATTCCACTGCAGAATGAGTTCTAAAACCAATAGTTACTGAAACGCCTCTGCAAAGCCAGGCATGGTGATACCTGCCTGAAATCATAGTATTTGGGAGGTTAAGTCAAAGGAATGGGGAGTTTAAGGCCAGCCTGGAACTACACAGTTAAATCTACCCAGAAAAAAGAAATTAATGAAAATATTATTTCCACTCTTCCAATGTTTCTATGAAACCTATGCATGAGGGCTCTGATATTACTAACATGGTAGAAAGCAGTAGTTCACGTGACTTACTTCTCTCCTTTTGTGTGCTATCAACTCAGTGGGAAATCTCGAAACCTCCAGAACCACTCTGAGCCTTGGCCCTTGGTCTCTCCTGTCCTGTTGAGAATTAAGCCCTCCGGGAGGGCTGTCCAACACGAGCTGCCTTTCCCAGAGCCCATGGGATTCAGTATCAATCATTACACTAGAAACAACTATTCTTTACTAAGCCTAGACTGAAGTCAAGCCTCTGAACGCCTAAACTATAAGTGTGTGCACTTGTATATACATATGCAGACAGGCCCTAACTTATGGTTTGGTTTATCATTGATTATGATACAAGCGTGATACATATTGTTGGAAGCCATATTTTTATTTGATTTTTTCCCCCCAGGTTAGTGAGAGGCAGTGAGATCCCATGCACATGGCATAAGCCATGGCTCGTAGTCAGACACATGATCACGAGAGGTAAATGCCACACTCTACAGTGGACTGGATTTCTAGTTAGCAGGTTAGGTAGGTTAGGTGGATTTAGTGTTCTGTGGGGTTGGTTTTTGTTTTTCTTTTCTTTTTTTCAGGCAGTAGTTTGACGCTGTAGCCTAGGCTGGTCTTGAACTCTAGACCCTCCTGCCTGACTGCCCAAGCCCTAGGATCACGGACATGCGCCACTGGATCCACCTCCACTCAGTGCATTCACACTTAGGATGTTTTCAATTTACAGGGACTTGCGGGGGTGTAACCTGCTAGGGAGTCCAGGAACATCTGTTTACTTCGCTTTTCTTCATGAGCTATGGGCATCTTTCTCAACGGCAGTGTTTGCATCTCGTGGACGTAGAACAAGGACTTCATGGCCATTGGGATATGCCACGCTCCTGGCTTTGAGTATCACACATGGGCGTAAGCCTCAAACTGCCCCAATGAACGTGGTTCTCTGCGTTGCAGGTCATCGCCGGCTTCCAAATCTTCACGCGATGTTGCGTTTCACACGAATGCTCAGGTTCTTCCGAGAATAGCCTCACGTTGCTGACACACAGGGGCCCTGTGGGAGGATTTTTCTACAGTGACTGTCCATTGTTCCTTCATTCTGGACTCGTATCTGTTGACCACCACCCCCTTTGTGGGGGGTGCTGCTTTCCAGTTGCCAGGCTTGGTGCTCCAGAGAGGGGAGCTCCGAGGTCATAGTAGTGGGACATCTCAACTCTCGGTACTGTCCACAGGGACTAATGAGCAGTCCGACTCTCCCACCTTCTGAACCTGCAAAGGAAGACACAGAGACCTTACAGTGGTCTGTCGTGGGCAGCACCCTGACAAAGATGAAGAGCCCAGACTCCATAGGAGGCTTCTTTTGGGGAGTCAGAGGCACTGCTACAGATGCTATGCATCCGGGGCATGTACGATACACTGAACAAAGGATTTCTGAACAGATGAGAGAGAAAGGAAGCCTGCGACAACCAATCCAGACTGCCCAAGCAGTGACGCAGCATTCCACCTGGGAGGGTGTCATCGACTGAAGCGGATACTTCCTTGGGCCGGTTTTCTGCCTGCTCACGAAGACCGGTTCAGATGAATTGTTTGAATGCTGGTCTCCGTGGCAACAGACTGATTTGCAGCATGCCCAAATTAGGAAGCAAAGACCCACACTGCAAAAGCAGCTGAGGTTTTGCTCCTGTTGAGGCTGAATTGAGAACATTCCAGGCCAGAGGACAGCAGAGAGAGGTGAGCCAGCCCCTTTCAGGCAAGGCCTGTGATGTATTGCTTTACACAGCGCGTGAGACTGATAGTATTTCACAATCCGCTGTGGAAATGGTTCATGCATATAGCTCTAACTGGATCTTTCTTCCTGCCGTAAACACCAGGGCAATGTGCTGTGTCTCAATAGCGTTGAACACTTGCAGAAATGCCCAACCTTTCACCATCTTCTTAGCCTCCACCAGAAAGGAAAAAGTATGTCAAGGAAATCGACCTCATTTGCCTTTGTTTTCATCTGGATAGCTAGATCTCTGTTTCGCAAAGTTTTTTTTAATGTTTTTTTTTTTTTCTGGGCATTTTTTAATTTAATTTTTTAAAAAAATTTTCCTAGTTTTACTTATTCCTACCCCCCTTCTTCTCCCTTCCTTCTCATCCCCACTTCCCTCTCTTCATCAATCCATCCCCCCCACCCTCCTGCCTGTCCACTTCTATGGGCCCCAGGATTCCCTCTGACTTGTCTACTCTTGTGGGGGTTCAGGCCTCTGTAGCATACCAAGTAGCCCCTCCTCGGGCCACTCCACTGATGGGGACAACTCCCCTTCACTCATCCAGCCCTAGTGCCTAAGGTCTCCACTACATGTAACTATGTCTCCTGAGATCCTCGCTAGTCTGTGGGCGCATGCTGGTATGTCAGTCTTTATGCAGGTCTGGTAAGGACAAGCGTCAGTGAGTTCCTGGATGCAGCAGCCCTGCCTTGAATGGAATGTCTGTCCAACAGTGGACCTTCCTATCTTAAGGTTCTTATAATCTTACCATCCCCTCTTTTGCAAGGTTCCCTGAGCCTTAGGGTGGGGAGAGATTAGGTTGCACTGATTCTGGGTTTGGACATGGATCTACCATTTCTGCTTCTTTCCTTTTGAGAAATTACTCCCTTTGTTGCCCTGGAGGCAAGGTAAATGTCACTGTTCACTCACAGCAGCACTTTCTTTCCTTTCTCTGGGTAAAACAGTATAAAAAAAAATCCTTTAAAGTATCCTTGTATTAAATGCCTTATCTTTCCTATTCTGTTTGCCTGCCTTGTACCCTCAAGGTCAGGTTAACATCAAATCACACTAAAACATTCTGGTTTATTTCCCCAGTCGCAGGAGCCTCTTTCCCTCCTTCCTATCCCTCCCCCCTTTTAATGAAGCTAGTCCTTCTCCAGGACATGATTCCTATAAAATGTCGCTCATTCATTCCATTCCTTCAGGGCCTACTATACGTCAAATGCACAGGTGACCAGGATGCCATCTCTCCCATTCAGGAATTGTAAGGTTGGGAAATGCTGTTGCTGGAACACCCCAGACAGACACTTGCTGGGATATGAGCTCAGGCTCTGAGTGAGTAGAAGTCGGGTAAGAAGAAAGGTGAAGAATAACAAAGGGAGAAGAAGTGAAGAAGGCAGACCTGTAAGAAATGGACTTGAACGTTGGCTCAAAGGACAAGCAATAATGCTCTTGATCTTAGCCCAAAGACCGACAAGCCATGACAAATGGTAGACTAGTTTTAGGATCCTGAGAAGTGCCCGGCTAACATAGTAGACACTTACTGAATCAAGAACTATGAGCAGGAAGTGTTTGGAGAAGGAACAAAATGTAACTATATGTAGCATAAAACACTTTGGTCAGTGAATATATGTTTGTGTGGCCCAGTGGGTCATATTACATGTTGTGTCGTGGCCACCTTAGTGTGTGTAAATTCAGGCTGTGACATCAGCACAACATGGGAATCTCTTAACATTGAAAGTATCTAAACAACATTCCTTCATTAAGAGACACAAGAGAGCTGGCTGTGGTAATTCAAGAAGGTGAGGCAGGAGTGTCAAGATTGGGCTACGCTGTGAGTTCTAGGTCTGCCTGGGCTATAAAGTGACACACAATGTCAACAGAGAATGAGATAAAGTTGGAGAGAGAGAGAGGGAGAGGGAGATGGAAATAAAGATAGAGAGGGAAAGATGGTTGTATACTAAGACAGAAGAAATACAGAACACGGGATGTTCGAATTTTTCAACTACAATAAAGTTTAGGAAGTGCTACTTACATGGTGCGGTCAGTCTTCCTCCTCCAAGATGGCTGGGCGGAGCACCAAACTGTCACATAGAAGCGTCATAGACACAGTCAGAGACAAAAGCCTGAGGTAGTCACACTACCTCAGCCCTGGAAAAAGTCATACGGCTGCTTACGTTTTAAGAAGGAATTTGTATCTGGCTTTGTAATCCTGCCGCTGAGGTGGCTTGCTGGTCTGGTCAGGACATGAAGACAAATTGCTCAGGGGCAATGGGTCAGAGGGGGTATGACAGCTGAAGCCAGCACAGGCATCTCCTGTGTGATCAAGTAGAGGGGCATGGACCGGATTCCCGGCACAGGGCCTTCCATTCAAGTGTCCATCTTCTAAATGGTCGTGTAACTCAGAGCCCAGTGGAAAGGGAAAGGCAGTTTCGCTCAGTCCCATGAAAGACAAAACCAGCCTGGTGGAAGTCCCTGAAAATACGTGGACTTTGTGTGCTTTCCCAAGGGTGTTATACTTACAGTTCATCTGGCATTAGGATGGGACAATGTGCTGAGCTGTTCAGAACAGGAAGAAATGCCACCACCTCTATGCCACCAAGTCAAACGGGACTTCACTTTAAAGGCAATAGGCTAAAAGCAAGATCGCTAAGAGAAAGGGCTGCAATAGGATTCTCAAGCATTTTTCTTTCCTTGCTGTTCTTTTCTCTTTCTTTTTAATGTATGAAGACCAAAGCTTCACCGACTGATCACACATAACAAGGCCTGTGTGATAGTTAATCCTGGGTGTCAACATGACACACCTGGTATTAACTAAGAGCAGCTGAGACCACACCTGGCAAGAACATCTGAGACCACCTGAAGAGATTATCTGGATAATACAAAGATCAGCCCTAGATCCCATCTGAACCTCAGATAGATCCCATCGGAACCTCCCAGTAGTGGATCAGATAAAAGGAGCCACAGAACAGAAGACTGGGAAGAAGACAGACTCTAAGCCTCTCGGCTGGGTGTAACATAGCCTGTCTTCAGCTTCGGCCAGACAGCCGAGAAAGTCTGTTTTTCCCCTCTGGAACTGTAAATTGAATAAATCTCCCTTTCTCCCTTAAATTGTTTGACTTTGGGTGCTCTCTCACAGCAATAGTTAAGAGTAATCATTACAGCCTGGAGGAAGAATGATGGTTTATTAAGAATGACTTCAGGAAGAGGAGGGGCCAAGAGGGACTTCAGCTTCCTTCTTCTCCAACCACCTCACCGCTTTCTCCTTGACTAGCCTTGTGCTAGCCGGGAGCTGGCAACCATAGCATAATAGTGGCTAGGACTGATCAACACAGGGGTCTTACGAGATGACCCTGAAGGTAGGCTCACTGTGCTTGTACAGCCCTGTGCGAGAGAAGGAGCCACTTGGGGTCCTCTATCCCCACAAAGAGAAGAGACAGGGAAGAATGGGCTTTGAGGGGAGCCGGTAGTCAGGAAAGCAGGGAATGGATAATAGTGACAAGAAGAATCCATCTGGTGGTTGTGTGGATGGACAGACACATAGGCAGATGCTTTGCAGCTATCAGAAACCCAAACCAAACGAGAAAGCGGGGTCAGAAAGGAACAGTGGCAAGATGCCAAGGACAAAAGGCTTATGAGAGGCGTTTGCTCCCTGCCCGGAGCTCTTCTGATTGAGGCAAACAGCTCTGGGAAGGAGTGGGGTCAGCTTGGGTCTTCCAACCAAGGCAGCCTCTAATCATTCGGACGGTGATCTCTTTCTGTAAGGATAAGATAAAAATTCACAGAGCATCGAAGTAGTTATTTTGCATGGCCCCTGAGTGAAGAACGCTCTAGAACACTGTGAGGAAGGTGGTCCTCAAATCCAGAAAATCTCCACAAGTTAGAAGCTTGTGTGTGCGCATGCGTGTGCACGTATGGCATTATGCTGTGTGCCCCAAACTCTCACCTGTGGCGATCTTCAAGACATTTACCTATAAACAAACACTCAACACTATTTACATCCACACAGGAATTCCCCAAGGGTGTAATATTGTTCTCCAAATCCCTAGTCAAATTTCATTTAAATGGAGAGTACCAGGTGAATCCGGCTACTCTGTGTTTAACACATCCAGAATGTTCTTGCCGGAAAGCAAAGACCTTTTATGTGATTCCATCCCACCGCACTCCACTGTTCCCCCATTTCTAAAGAAGAGCTCCACAAGCCAGACTAGATTTGGTTTAGTTACAGGGCAGGGAAGGTGGGGTTTTGTCGATTGACTAGTTAATGAAAGATATTTGTTGAAATAAAATTAAAATTTACAATAATCATGATGTGCCCAGACGATAATTGTTCTGTATTGCGGAAACAAACTAGCCATGGGTTATCCAGAGATACAAAGATCCTCCTTTGCCTGAGTGCTCATAAAAACTCATCCTAAAACAAATTAAAATGACTTGGGTCTAAGTGCATAGCTTGCTTGGAAGAATGCTTGTTTAGCGTGCAGGAAGCCTGAGGTTAGATTTCCCAAGAGCTGAATAAAACTGGACAGTTTGGAGCACACCTGGAATCCCAACACTCAGGAGTGAGACAAAGGATCAAAGTCAATTCTCGCTTACACAGTAGGTTCAAGGCCAGCCTGGGACACATGCGACCTGTTTCAATAAATTACAATAAAATATAAAATAGATACTTTACCTACCAATAGCCACAAGGAACGGTGAATATACTACCTGACACCCCACCTCCGAGTTGTGTCAAGATTTACTGTCAGCAGAAGGCAGAGCTTAGGAATATGAAGTCTGAAGCCAGGCTACTGACTCACGCTTGTTTTAATTCTCATGAGCTATGTGATCTTGGGCAAGTCTGCAACTCTGTACAGAGACCTGAGGCCGTGAACAGTCTGGGCCTTCCAGACTAGCTATGAGAGTATAGCAATTTCACTTGAGATGGGAGCTTCAGGCATCACCTACAGAAATTATTTAAAGAGAGACCTCTGAGCAAAAACTGTGGGAGACATGCATGATCAATGTGGGAGGAACCAGCCCATAATAAGTGGGACTATTCCTCACCAGGGAGTAAGGGAGAGAAAGCTGATTAGTACTCTTAGCAAGCTCGAAAGCAGGTAGGCAGCATGGATTCTCACTCCCTCTCCTCTTGCTGTGCAGGTGGTGGGATCCTGCAGCTCCTGCCAGTATGGCTTACCTACTATCATGAACTTTAACCTGAAATCGAAATCTGGAATAAAATTCCCTTGGTCTTTCCTAAATGGTTCGGGTATCTACTCTAGCAGCAAAGTTGTGAAACTCGCTTGACTTTTCAAGTTGTGAAGCTAACGTCGGTGGGACAGAAGCTGGCCAAGTCAATGTGTGTAACGAGCTCTGCACACCAAGATACTGCTCTGCCACCATCGCCCTCAGGCTTTTCGGGGATTCTTCCCCACAAGACACAGCAAAGTTCTTTTAGCCCCTGGTTTGGGGATCACAGTCCCCCCCCCCCACCTCCTGCTATCTTCGTTTGTACAACTTAGCTGACAGCTTTCCTCTTGATCGACTGCCAGCTCTCCAAGCCCCTAGGATCAGTGAAAGGTAGGTGCTAGAAGCCAGAATGGGTATCAGCACCAAAGCCCCCCCGGAAAATCAAGTTTCTAAAATAAACATTGCCAACAAAATAAAGGTAAGCCCGCAAATCCTCAGAAATGTCACATATGTTTGTTTTCATGAAATCATCTCTGACAATGATTTTGAAATCCAGTCCTGGGGCCTATGGGGCCTTCAGACTAGAGTCATGCAAGCAGCTCTCAGGGTCTCCTGAAGTCCTAGTGCCTGACAGATCCTCAAACAGGGCTTTGGATAGAGGAACTGATTAGAGCTGGAGCCCCATTCTCTGGGCGTCAGTCTCCCTGGAAATGCTATGCAAATACCTCTATATCTTGTTTGCTCACCAAGGGTGTGGACTTTTGATGCACCTTCCCAAAACCAGGAAAAGGGACTTCAGCAGAGGTAGCTTCTGCAGCCCTCCCATAGTATTCTCGCAGCTGACGGCCAAGGCTCAGCTCCCTTGGTTTATTTCACAGCAAGGATAGGAGGACATGCAGGCGAATGCTGTCATTGGTGGACCTCCTTGTTCATCCTGTCTCCTCAGTCATAATGTCTCCTCTTCCCTCTAAGTTTCCATTTGGTACCCTAAAAGCTCTCTAACCTTTCTAACTCCCCTAGGAGTCCACTATCCCAAAGACCTACCTCCTTGGAGAAAGTAGAGGATAAAAAGGAATAAAGTATAGAAGTGTCTCACTCCATTGAATTCTTCTATCATCACAAAGTATAAAATATGATGGCTTTCTACACTGTCACATTGACACACCGGCTTGGCTTGCTCCTTTTTTTCTTGAAAGTTCTCAAGTTAGCAGATTTCTAGTAAATCAAGGTCCAGGTTATCTTCTTATCATCCTTTCAAAAACTTCATTTTCAGTGTTCAGGGCAACAAGGTGAACTTCCTATCCTCTGACTGCCAGTGAGCGCTGATCCTGAATGGAAGTGTAGCAAGTGTTCGCTGGGTCCGGTTGGGGTCCACATACACAGAAATCTGTGTGTTTGTTTGGATACTTGGGTACACCTGTCATAGTCAGGCACAGGCATCAATTTGACAGTTGAGAGTTTAGCTCTGGGCACATTTGTAGAGAATTTGTTGTTAAGCCCAGAGCAAACCTGCAGGAGATTGTCTGGCTGATGGGGAAGGCCCAGCCCATGGTGGGTGGGACTAGGCCCTGGAATAAAATACAGAGAGCTGATTGAGAGAGTTGGCAGCTTTGTATATACTTGGTCAGACACGCTGGTCTCTCTCAGCCATTACATAGTGCCCACGGCCCTGGCGCTGGTGTGAGCTCTCCTGCTAAGATGGACGAATAACTGTAACCAGGAATTGTAAGAGAAACCCCTTGTTCCCTTAAGCCATTTGATGGTGATTTTATCAGCAACCACTCATGCGAACTGCAACACCTTTCCAAAAAGTGGGATTTCCTCTGCTGCGGCTTCTCATCTCCTCTTCTCAGCACTCTGCCAAGAAGCGCATCCCTCTGAGTTACTGCTTAGCAACGATGGGGGTGACACCATTGGTACCTGTGCTGTAACACACGTATACAGATGCCCAGCCATCTGGTGACCAGATGAGCTGAGCAGGAAAGAGGATGGCACGGAAACCCCGAAGAAGCCCAATGTCTGCGAGGACCACAGCTCAGTTTATAGACGTCAATCATCTTCAGATCCTACCTCGGTGCCTCGCCTCTTTGACCTTCACACTGACACTGGGAAATGAGAGTGAAAGTTTCTTTGAGATGAGAGATGCACTACAGGCTAAGTGATCATCTTCCCAAGGTCAATGAAAAAGACTGTAGAGACCCGCATAACACCAAAGCAGGCCCAGCTCCTAGACACAGTGGCTTCTTTACCTTAATGATGATAGTTGTAAGCATAAAATTCATTGCCATTGAAAAAACACTTTCATAGATAGCTACTGCATTACTTCACCTTCCCTCCCCAAATCTAGATAATCACTTGTTATCACTTCATGGGTAACAAAGGTCAAATCCATGTTTGCCCATCATGACAAAATCCCTGGGAATTACTAAACCTGTAGTCTGTTCCTTCTCTTGCATCTTAGATAAACCCATAGATATCTAGCATCACGCAGATATCTGCTGTATGCCAGGCACTGTGCTCACA